>JAHZNC010003793.1:0-17023 GCA_027744095.1 Zhuqinia jingwanae | reverse complement strand
CTCTGTTCCTTCTCCTGTGTGATATTGCCGTGCCCTGACCTACCAACTAAGATAATAATTTCTGAAGCGACAAAATCACTCAAAAATTAATATTTCAGAATAAGAGTAAAAATATTTCTGCACCTTTCAAATCACACAAAAATTAATATCTCAGAAATAATAAATACGAGTGATTGCATGAATGATGATGATGCTCGTATATTACATCATTTTGCAAGGTTTATTTTAAATAAATTTACTCGTGTATATAAAAGAAAAGGAATCATTTTTTGCTGCACACCTACTCTCTCTCTCTTTCATACTTACTTACATTTAACGAGATGTTCACTGGAAACTTTTCACAACGCTTTTCGGTAGCACAAAAAGTTGTCATGTGCCGTGTCAGTTTCCGATACAGGAAAGCAGTTTTGGAGTTGGAAGGACAAGGTCGTCTCAGGACTGACTGAGCAGGGGGACGACAAAAAAGGGATGAGAGATTGTGTTGCGGATCAGATCAGAGTCGCGGTGCACTATACTGTGTAATAATTTATATTGTGTTTACATAATGCGTCATAGTAATGCTTTCTAGTCGTGGTGCCTGGTGATGTGATGATGATCTGATCACTTTACCATGTTTTTTGTTTCATTATAAGCTATACTAGTCCAGTAGCGTCCATATGTAGCAATTAGGGAATATATATATATGAATTAAACACAAGTTCAATCGTACAAAAGTAACTACTTTCTGTGTTCAACACACAAGAGAAAATCTATGGTTCATCAAAAACACTGCAAGTCAACTTGACTCTTTTTCATTCTTTTCACTTGTTGTTACGTGGCGCTACCTGACTTGTTCTCTTATAGCTGTGCATCTGGCATCTACAATCTGCAATCCACAGTGTAGATTCTACACCATACAATAAGTTGTAGTAGGTGTATATTACGTCCTATCCATTATATTAAGTGTGACAAAAAATGTGTTCCTTCCTATTTAAAGTTGCATGTAACAGCTAAAAAAGAAGGGAAAAGAAATAGATATTACAGGACAAGATTTTCGTAAGATGGAATTGTATTTTGTCTTAAAGCATCATCAATGTTGATTCATCATAATCATATATATCATCAGCATCATCATCCAGTTAGTTGGGTTAGGTTAACTTTGTTGAGGCTCGCAGCGAGCAACTTCAGCTGCTTCTTTATGCTCAATTACAGACAATCACAATCTACTATTTCGAAGGGGAAATTAAAAAACAAATATTTGAGAACTGAGAGAGGCAATAAGTGAGAAGCATGCGTGTATGAGTGAGTACAGTGAGTAATAATAATAACCAAGAATATCTTTTGTGCTCTCTTTGTAATTTTGAGACTTTTTGACAAACGTGTGTGGCAGCTAAAACGAGCTAAAAAACTGATTTAAAAGCTAGCTAAATGTAATGGATGGAGGATCAAATGGTGCCCAATGACCACATGATCATTATTATTAATTAGCATGTATGTATGTACATGGTACAAAGAGTTAGTGTGCAGCAGGTAGCATTTGCTACCTGCTTGAACAAGAGGACCACTAACTGTGTCGCTTTTCTCAGAGATATGTATGTTCTCTTGTTCTAAAAGAACATGTAAATGTGATAATAGCTAAACAGTAGTATGTTATGCAGACTCTGCAGAGTGCAAAAATATAGGTAGCCTAGCAGTAACTGCACAGCTCCCCCCGATTTTTACTGTTTGATTTGCGTGTGAGCCAGTAACCGAGTTGCTCAACTTTGTTCTTCCAAATTCATTGATAAATGTATGCAAAAAATGAGGTCAGTCTGTAAATACTAAGAACAAAAAAAATCATAATCCCTAACATTAGAATTGGTGACCCTGGATAAAGATCAACGTGATGATGAATGAATACATGCATGAATAGGTATATGTAGATAGGACAGTCTTTGGGTTATAGTAAAAATGAAATGCATGGTAATATAGTGTCTGGAATGCATGCAAGACAAAAAAATGCTTGCTTCTTTGCGACCATAAATGCATAAAACCAAACTACAAATTGAGAATTTAACATATTTTCTTCTTCCTCCTCCTCCTCCTCCTCAGGTATTGTATCAATCATCAATCATGCAAAACTACTCAAAGCATTCTCATTTGGATGAAAATGATGTATCTTATACAGAGAGAGAAGAGATAATGTTGAGATTATTGTGGGCCTAGCTATGCCTAATAGATCCTTTCTTCATCATCTATGAACTGCTGAAGTTTGTGATTTAAAAAAAATGATATGTGGAATGGATTGGGAACAAGAACATGTCTCATGTACTTCTTAGAAGGTAGGATGTTGGAATGAAAGTAGGCACTCGCTCACAAACAACCAAAACATGGCAGAAAGTGTATTAGCTAGAACACTCAAGTTAGCATTTTCTTTTTTTGTGTCTCTGTTTTTGAGTGTGATAACTTCAAACAGGCTTGTACAATTGTACATTTTTACACTTTTCCCCATTTTTGGAATATATAATAGGAATGGTTAGTATTTAATACGTATTAGGATTAGTACACTTTTACAGCTATGTTCATAGAGCATCATAAAATAGGTAAATAGATTAGACAAAAACGCCCAAGACAAGGCATCAAGAAGAAGGGTAGAATTGTATGTCCATGCCTACCTACCTACTGCTATTACTTGAGTCAAGGGAATTGCGCTTTGTTCTGTTGTTGGTGTTCCCTCGGTTATCACAATTCACATCCACTTGCCAGGTTAAACTTTGTTTTTAGCATCGCAGGCGCAGTATCTGTATCTTGTCCTTACGTTTATTCATTTACTAAGCAAATTATACTGTTGACATTTATTTCGTGTATTCCGATGAATTGGGATAAAGTTTGCAAGGAAAGAGAGTAACTTAGCGCAACTAAATTTGCCATTTCTAGTTATTATCTGTGTATTTGTCGGTAGGTAAGTAAATTCCACACATTATTAATCAATATTCGGAAAGTGAGGACTGTGTTTATGTTATTGTTATTATATTTGTGTGTAATGTCAATTACAATTCGTAATTTACAAACTGAGCTTTCAACCTCACCTAAGTTGTCTTTTTTTAAACGTAAATCAATAACAGAGCTTCCAAACCATGGAGCAGGAACTGCATTCACAAGTTGAACAATGGCTAGAAGTAAATGATTGCAGCGCAATGGACGCTGAAGAAATAGATGTGAGTGTCTCTACAGCTGATCAATTGGGAAATGAAGCGGCGGTGAGCGACTCCAGCGAAGAAGAGGAAGAAGAATCAAGCTCTTCGATTATTTCTGAAAGTGAAGCTGGTGTTGAGAAGGATGCTGACGATGATCAGAGCGACAGTATTGGGCGTGTTGAATGCAAATTTCGAGATTCTATTGCAGCACCAGTAAGCTGGTCGGATAATGAGACGGGAGACTCGGACAACCGAGTCGAACCTCCGATGACTCCTGCCATCGACATCACCATGGCCCCCAGTTATGAAGTTAAACGCATATACAGCGATCTGATCGACTCCTGTCGAGGTAACCTAATTCAGTAGTATTCAGTATTCATGTGGAATACCACAAAATCCACCACGCGGCTTAATAAATATTTCGTTTGTCTTAAAAGGTTTAGATGATACAAGCCTTAGTCAGCATGAGTCGGATAAAATTTTGCATAAAAATATTACAACGGGGGTATCATATTTTAGGCAAATGGAGACTACGCTGCGACACAATGCTGCTCATGAATCAACTACAGACGGAGGTGAGTGGATAAATTCCACCTTTCACTACCTTTCACCACCTTAACAAAACATGCTCGAACAAATTTCAACTTGAAACTATTTTATTTCATACTTTTTTGATATTAACATCCTTAATAGAGTCCGGATTGGGAAATTCTGCAAGTGAGTTCTTCTTGGCCTGCCTACACACAAAAACGTGTTCGCAGATGCTCCACAATGCAGTCAGACAAGCTGGAGTAGGTGAACAGCGTTTCACTGTGAATGATTTTCTAGACAAACTGGTAATATCTTTGTAAATTTACTTTGTACTTCATTTTCTCGTTACCTATATTGTAAACAAAACTACTGCAAATATTTATTTTTAGCATGCTACTTTTGTGGATGCGGAAGGTGGCTACTCTGTTATGCTGGCCACAAGGCAGTTGGCTTTTACTTCTGCCTCTGCTTCTTACTCCGTGTCGCACTTAAACACAATTTATGGCCTCATCGACAAAGACAATTTCAAAACTGTGGGTGCTTGTCCAGATCCTGCACCTGCTCCACTTGCTAAAGTCCGAGCGCCGCGCAAGAAAGACGATGAGGAAAATTCAACCCAAAAAGAAATTATGAATGACAACTTAGCGGTTGGCAACCCAGAAAAGATTGATCAGACATCGGAAGGAGTAGCGAAAGGCATCCTGAAAGCTGTCAAGGCTCATTACAGGGAAGATGGTGCACCAACAAATATGCTGGACATTGTCCAAGCCGACAATGTTTCAGAAGTTGTCAGTCGGTTGTTTGGAGTGACCTTCCTGGTCCGTGAAGGCCACGTCAGTTTAAGTGAAAGTGGTAAGACAAAACCAGTGAACAATTAATAATTAAACGCCACGCAATTGAATTGGTACTCAAAAAGTATTTTAAATAAAAATATTGGCAATTTTAGGAAGTGCGGAAGCATCCGCAAACGGCACTGGTCTTGTCCTAAAGCCTGATCAACCACCTGCAAAGAATGAGTCTGGGGAAACCAGAAACCAACGAAGTCAGCATATAGCATCATTTTCTGCCAAATTTTTAAAAGTGGGTTCCGTTCAGAGATGGGAAAAATACATTTTTTCTGACGCCAATTACAAATTACAAATTATTTCTTAATTTTTTTCAACTTTCAATTACAAATTACAAATTATTTCTTATTTTCTTCCAGTCCTAAATTACAAATTAAATTTTCATTTTCAACGTATATTTTACGATTAAACTTCGGAAAAACAAGAATTGCAAACATTTAATTTTGATTGAATCCTCAATTACATATCACAAATTACTTCTGAATGTTTTAAAGCCTCCAATTACAAATTACAAATTACTTCTATAACTTTTTTAGCTTTCAATTACAAATTACTAATCTAATATTTTCAATTACAAATTACAAAATGTAATTTCAATTACGTAATTCAATTATGTAATTGTTCCCATCTCTGGTTCCGTTATATTTGTTTTTTATATCTCAGCAAGAAATAACGGGCATAATTAATTAATTAACTATTCATCTTCGTTTTATTTCAGCAAATGATAGAGTCAGGCAAAGGGTTTGATTTCCAGGGATGATTTCATTCTGTACAGTAGGACCAACACTGGAATTGCATCGCGCATCGGTAGTAACATCCGATTTTGCTATCTATTTAAATGGTTTCTTCATAATAATACTCAATTCTCTTGTAAAATTTCGTACATGTCTATTATGATTGATATGTATGCATCATTAGATTTAGGTTGTGTAACATTTTAAACTTTAAACAAACTAAACGGTGAAAATAAATTAATAAATAAATAATGCTTGAAATTGAACTTGGATGAATTTAGTGTCAAATTCTACGTCATTGTGGTTATGATATTGCAAGAGAGGAAACTATAGACCGTGCATAGTATTCACATAAATATTAATTCAATTAAAGTTGGGAACAATGTATTTTGATATGAATAGAAGAGCTGCAATAAAATGACTGCATCCTGTGACCAAGTGATAGCTACCCAATTATTATAGCTAACATCATATCCTGTCACTCCTGTAAAATGCGCAAACATCCGTTTCTTCATCATTGACATCCGCAAACAATAAAATTCAGCCATAAAAGCAGTAGATAAATAATGTAATGTATTTATCATGATGCATAAATCCATATAAAGATTTTAAGATTGATAGAGGATCCTTTGGGTTGGATGTGGGAAATGTGTGGTTTTTAGAACGCCGACCATTGTTTGTGTTTTGCATTTTTTATTGCATTTGTGTGCACTTCCAATTGGATCGTTTTTGCTTATTTGCTCATACGCAAGATCCATTTTATGAAGTGACGTTTTATCAGTTTTAATGGAGACAACTGAGGCAAGCCCTATTAGTTGCTTTATTCCTTTTTTGATTACAGTAGAAACAGAAGACAAACATTTGGATTTGGAAAAGATTTATTGGCAAGAATAGGAAAAGAAAACTGATGGGAATACAATTTAATGTTACATTAGGAATGTTTAGAATAATAATATACTGAAATCTAGATAGGTTATTATGAACAAGTAGACAGGTATAAACATGGTAAAGATTACGTTTTTTATATGTTCAACATGCATCAAATGCTAATGAATTTACATATAAAAAGTTAAATTTGGGTATGTATTATTTGTAGTTTATGGTTGTTACACATACTTTTGCTGGAATTATGTACAACAGAGATATAACAGTCCGCAGCATTGTTCATCTTGCTGCCTTCCTTCTCCTTCCTGCTTTAGTTCTGCTGAGCATCATCCAAGTCCGCAGATTCTGCTTCATTGTTGCCGCTTCAAAAATAGAATTCAAGGAAACACAAAGTAATGAACAATTGAGTACAACTAATAAATGAGCATTTGTAATAATTTGGCAATGAGCAGGCAGGATTTAAAGATTATTTTGCAGTGTACTAGTGCAAAATGTAAACACAGCATTTAAAAATATAATTAAAAAAAAGAATATTTGAGCACCCATAGTCATGCAAAAAAAACGTATTCGCTCTTCCAAATTTGCTGATGCAGAGTCAGTGGACCAAGGCTGGATGAGAATGTCTGCTGCTTCGTCCTCATCTGGAGAGGACTCCTCAAGGGCAGGGACCTGTGGTGGCTCCTCTTCATCACATTCAGTGCCTCCAATATTAATACCTCCAGTGCATCGAATATGTTCAACTTTCTTAAGCATTTCCTGTAAACTGTTTTGCAAGTCTTCTAATAAGTTGGCTATTCCAGCCAACTGTTCGAGATTCGCTTGATGTTGTGCACTCAAGTTTTCAACTTGCCTGTCCAGGGAGTTAACCAATGACTCGCACTCAGCCCTCGCTTTGACATCATCATACCGGCGTTGAGCTTCTCGTTCTGCTATTTCCAGTTTTCGCTTCTCTGCCAACAGCAATCGGATACTGCTGGTGAAGCCAGACACTTGGTCATGGACCTCCAGGGACATGGGACCATTTTCCGTGTCACAAAGCAAAAAGAAACTTGTATTAGAGCTTGGCTCATACACTGCGTTAGCCAGGCTTGCCGCAATCTTCGCCTCGTGGGACACAGTGCTAGTGGCATTCTTCCCATTTTGATTTGGCCCATCATCATCTGTCTCTTCTTCTTGCTCCCTTTCCTTTTCGGCACTGCTTCCTTCTGCTGCTACTACATCAGACGAGTTAGATGAAGAAGATGGTTTCATCTGGTCACTAACAATTCTGTTCCCATAAGCTGGGGCTAGATCATCGGAATCCGGTGAAAGAAGGATGACCTCGTCCATCTTTAACCTTTTGCTCTGTGCCAACTAAACTAAAAAGATACCTACTAGTCGTAGTAGTCCTGTTTCTTGTTAGTTGCTGGCTCTAGGTCCCACTCAGAGTCACATGTTGACAAATAACTTCTTTTTCTTATCTTGCCAAAAAAATATGGAAAAAGCTGGTTGACTTAAAAGCTGTTGGAACTTTAATTAACCACTTCTCCCTAATGTAACAAGATTAGAAACTGGCTACAATTAATTGAGTCCTTTTAGTTTGAGTGTTAAAACATAATAAACATAGAAAAAATTATTTCCTAAAACACAAAGTTCTTCATCTATCAAGTTGCCAATTCCAAGAAGACGTGAAGTGAATGTGAGGCTGCTGTTTCCTCGAATACCTTTTACTCTGGCTCTTCGCTTCTTCAACGGTGCAGTCATCTCAGCAACCAGCAACCGTCACTCCAGCAACCATCGCTCTGGCAACCCACTTTTACGATAATTGCATAATAATAATGATTTGTAACGGGTTAGGTGCTTTAACAAGATAAAATTTTAATTTAAACCTAACTTTACCTATTCCGCCGGATATCAGAAGCATGAAGACAAATCCAGTTTCAATTAATATTATTTAAAATTTACGGCAAACCTTACCAATTAATATCATCTTAGTTTGTTATCAGAAAATATTATGTAGATTAGCATTAACTTGAGTTTTTCCTTTGTTTCTTTGTTGTTCAAGTTTCATGAACATTTCGTATCGAATGTTATTGTTTAAAATTAGAACTTGTTATGTTTAATATTTTTCATGAAAGTTTGTTATTTCCGGTCCTAGGAGTATAAAAGTACCGGTGAAAGTTATATCGTGATCGCATTCCTGTTTCTTATTCGAAGCAGAGAAGTCTACTCCAGAGCCTGGAAAGACATAAGTTTCAGTAGTAATTATCAAGCCTGTTAGTTACTACTATGATCGTAACAATTGTTTCGTCAGAATAAAGTCAGTTAAAGTTTGCCGTATTAAGTTTCTTTCGTTCACTTTTATTACGCATTTAAGATTTCCCAAGCATTTTGGACCTTTTTGTTGTCATCTGTCTAACTTGTTTGGAGTGGCTCACAAGAGCCTGGTCCTTTGAGTTATAACACCTTATATTGATGCCCTGGCCTTACAAGCCTAAAGTCGAAAGTCGAAACTAACCGTTACCATTACCCCCTTGTTTTGAGCTACCGAAGTGGACGTCAATATTACCACAATAACACAAAATCTGTGCGTACACTCCATCATAAATTAAATAAACCTGTGAGACCTGTAAACATGTAGCTGATAGTGATTCAATAATATTTCTGATGTGTCCCTTGCTAAAAAATCATAGTATCCTCCATAACTTTCCTGGGGGTTGAGATGGGGGCTAAAAATCAATAGAGTTCTAGCAAGAGTTACTATATGTATGACATAAGGTATCTGTCTACCAAATATGAAGGCATTTGAATGCAATTGTTCTGAAGGTATCGTGCTCTCAGACGAACGGACGGACGAACAGACAACCTTATCCAGTTCAATAGTATAACTTATTACATCAGCTAAGCGTAATCTTTCCAAATTCCTAACCTAAGCTACTAACAACATAAAATTCAATAAAACCCAACTCTTACTTTTCACTGTCCTAACTCTACTACTCACCCACTGCACAACTCCCCCACCTTCGTTGTCCGTACACTTCCTCTCGTTAACTTAAACAATATAAGTTCTTTTACGTACATAACAATCCGTCAAAGTCGAATTATGAACGATTTTTAAGGAGGTTGCCGGAGCGGCAGACGCTGAAAAAAAGTTACAGGTTGCTGGGGTGACGGTTGTAAGTTGTAGGCTGGTGTGATGATTCTGCACTTGTTCAACTAACAAGTTGTCCGCAACAAGACATATTTGTTCGTCGTAAATACTCGTGCATGAGTTTAGGGCTTTGGCTACCCGCGTTTGGCTACAGGGCCTTTGGCTACCGTTGTTTCGCTACCTGGCCTATGGCTACCGAATAATTTTTTAAATGCATAATTCGTCATGCGAGGATTTTTGGAACTTTTTCCATGCCTGCGGGGGCAAACCCCTTCACAGGTATGGGAAAACGGGAAAATTCGGGTTGAAAACGGCACCGGGAAGATCGAGAATTTTCTAACGTTTTCCATGCCTGTGGAAATGGAAGAGCATTTTTGCATGCGATAAACGGACATGAACCTTATACATATTTCGTAATTAATTAACAGTAAGTACAGTGTAAAACTATCGATCCATCCGAGTCCGAATCACATAGATAATTTGCGAGCTACATTTTGATGCCTATATGTATGAACAACTCTATAAAAGATGATGATCAAGGTTGGTATGGCTAAAAGTTTTTTGTGGCAATTTTTTGCGATAGTAATATGTGAACGGCCCGACAACAACATACTCACAAATTAGCAGCGTCTTGAGGAGATGTGGAGAACAAAGCTTGGCTGCCTATGTGTTCATGCATGCTTGCATATGTATTTATGTATTGATTGTGTATTATGTGTATCCATCTTCTACCATCAACAAAGTTGTAGCTTGCATCCTGGAATATGGTTACATCAAATTCTAATTGCTAACAGTAGAAATTTTAAACGAGTGTAATCATTGTATTGTTATCTTTATTTTTTAGCAAGACAGAGCACACGTGACGACATTTCGAGCGAATCACAGTGCAACGCAAACCATGTTCATCATAAATGCGGAAATTGATAATTAATTACATTATTAAGTAGATTTAGCGACGACGTTTTTCCCAACTTTGATTAATTAAGTCATTTTGATTCTGTCCTTTTACCTTCCCCACATTTTTCTTTCCAATTAAATAGAACAAATAGTTATTTTTCGTTACTGCTGGACTTATAATTTAACAAAATGTTGGGTGTGTTTTAAAAGGTAAGAAGCGTAATTGTCCCTAGTCAAGTATACATTGCACGTTCCATTCCTCATGAGAAGCGTGGGACGTTGACGAAGAAATTAGGTAGGTTATACGAAAAAAAATAAATAGAGAATGCAGGACTTCATATGTACATGTAGGATTATTGTGAGTAGAAATGAAACAACAGCATCAATCCTGTTATGTTACTATGGTTCAATTCTAATTTATAACAACATTATTGTGTTATGATGTCTAAATTTATATAAATTAAATAAATAAATACGCACTTGAGATCAGGGGGCAGGCTAAACAAATATAAAATATCCGATTCTCATATTTGAGCCAGTCTACTTGTGTTCCGTGCTATTAGGGAACAACGTATAAGATTTGTCCGGTTTAGGGAACCCGTCACACAGTTTGCCCTCGTAGTCCTGCAGTAGGACCATCGAAAACAATGCCATGTTCAATGTTTCTTCTAAAATACAAGCACCAAGACAACAATTACAATTCCATCATGTTAACAATGGACAGCTCAATCTTAACTGATTTTATGATCCTTACTATCTGAAGCCCACGTTGGGACAGTTTTATTCTCCCTGTGCTTTAAGTCTTCATCCCAGTCTTCGCACAGCGTTATGTCATAACTACACAAAGGCCCTTCTATACTTTCGTCCAATATACTGTTCGTTGAGTTGGGAGGAGAATCCATCTTTGTAACATTTGTAACAGACACAGAAAGTTCTGGACCCGGATTCCGAGACACTGGCTGCAAATGACATAATGATTTATATTTACAAGCACAAGCATCACGCAAGTCAAAACGCAATACAATTTGGTAGAAATGAGGGTAATAGTGGGTGTGTGTATTTACATACCGAAAATAACTGAGGTCTCACAGCTCCTTGTTTTGTCATTTGGGAGGTGGATGGTCCAAAGTTGAAACGTGGTTTTGGACCCGGATTCTGAGAAACTGGCTACAAACAAAAAATAAAGATTTATATTTACAAGCACGTGCAAGCATCACGCAAGTCAAAATGCAGTACAATTTGAAAGAAATGAGGTAATGAGTGTGTACACATTACTGTACATACCGAAAATAAGTGAGGTCTCCCAGTTCTCTGTTTTGGCATTTGGGAGGTGGATGGTCCAAAGTTGAAACGTGGTTTTGGAAAGCCTGATCCCCCCGCGAATTTAGATGCAGTTTTCTGAGCGATCGGCAAAGGCTTTTTTGCAGCAAGGGAGCTTGAAGATGGTGATGGGATTTGCTTATCTTGCAGTCGTTTCTCCTTTTCCAACTTGATCTTTTCCTTTTTCTTCGTCCATTCCTCCCATTTGCTACGACATAACAAAATAAAAAATGTTACTAAACCTGACAACTCTTTTTATTTATCTTTGTTTGTGAAAACTATTTTCCACGCTCTCCTCTCTAATTACCGTTTGGAGTTTTCCACTTTTTGTTGAAGCAGTTCTTCTCTCCGTTTCTCAGCTTCTTCCAAATGTTTTGACTTGTTCGAGTCGACTAGATTTCCCACAGATCCATACGTTGGTCCATTTTTGACACTACTTGATACAACTTTTTTACCACTTGAGAGCAAACATGAGAGACTAGCTGCAGATTTAAGAGATGAGCCTGAGCTTGAGGAGGACGAGGAAGATATTATTTTTTTGGAATACAGACGCTTATCTTTAGGGCCTTGTTTTATTCCTCCAAGAAATCTTGATTGAGCACAGGTTTTTGAAAACTTGTTAAAATCGTTGTTCTCTGCATCTTCTTCAACCACAACAGCCAAACCTGGGGGTTCTGAAACACATGAAAAAACAACAGTCTGCATAAAATATCATGATAGGAATGAAGTCCACCATTCCAGCATCAACTTTTAAACTCTTGCTCACACACATACCTATCATGAGGTTACGAGGTCGAGAAGCAGGTATGTCATATTGAAGGCGAGAAATGTTCATTTGACGAAAGAGAGAAGTGGGTGGTGTGAGTTTCATGGTTTCCACTCCAGCTTTGTTCCCCACGATTTTCTTGCCCTCTTCTTGAATTGAAGACTTACTCACGCAAGCTGTTATTACGCTCTCCATTGAAGATGAAACATGTGTGCTTTTAGTTGAAGGTACCACATACGACGAATCATTATTGTTCGTTCTAGCTTGGTCAACGAAATCGCCCTTTATAAGTCGGATATAAGCGCAAGTTGTATGGAGTTCAGCTGACTTTGCAACACCAGTCGTCCTCACAGCCATAGTGCCGATGATGGAAGGCTTGTTTTTATTGCCACCCACTTCGTTCTTATTCTGATCAAAAAAGTTGACAAGTGTGGACACTCTTCCATTTGCCGTCCCATGTCCCATTTCACATTCTTCTTCGGTGACATGATCCAATGCTGATTGAACAGAATATGCTTGTTTCCTAAACCCATCTCCTTCGGTCTTCTTTACCATGGCTCGCCTCTCTTTGGATTCATCGGCTGTCGGTGGTGTTTGGACATTTAAGACATAGACTCCGACTTTATCACGTTTGCTCGCAATTTTGCTCATTGCGAAGCCGCTTCCTTCCTCCTCCACCCTCTTGCATTTGGACAGGTTACTCAAGCCAGGCATCTTTCTCCCTAATAATGCTCTTTAGCTACAAAAATAAATTATTACACACAAAATCAGTTGCATTCCACGGCATTCACCCTCAACAACACAATGAATATAGGTAATATAAATGGCAACAAAACACAAAACTAAATAAAACACAGAGGATTGATAAGAACGCACATTGATAGCTGGTTTCCAGAATAAATATCTGACGGAGCCGGATAGATAGCGTATTCTAAATTGAATGAATAAACGGAATTAGACAGCTCCAGATAAAAATGAACAAGAGTAGTGGTGCCGCTGATGCTGCTGCTGCAAGCTAGACATGATTACTAGACTGAATGAAATAGAGAGTCTGAGAAGGAGTCCGTGCATGCTTTTAAGTGCTTTGAGCAGCAGCAACAAGCGACATCAATGTAAATGTTTTAGTTGTAAAAAAGGAAAGAGCGAATTTGACAAGAAACAAGTGGTTAGTTTGATTGTGTGCCCCAGAAGTAGTAGTAGTAGAAACCAATCTTCCTCCTGTCCTCTTTCTTTGTGCTGACGGAATAAAAGCAACAAGGAAACCCCTGCATTCCCAATGAAAATTTCTCATTCATCCCACCAAACAAACAACATTTGTTTGCATTTAATGCAAAGCAATTAGTGCTTTGCTTTCATATGCATGACTCTTTCTGTGATTTACATACATTTTGTGTCGTTGAAAAACCTTTTATGTACCTTCCTAAAAGTGCTCTTAAATTGCAATTGCAGGTTACACAATTCATTTCATCTTCCAATTCCCGTCCAAGGTTGCATTTCCGGACCTTTAAATTTTCTATACCATTTTTTTCGCATTTTACAAATGCCCATTTGGTTGCAACGTTGCGTCACCATTTGAAACTATTGTATCAACCACCACTTCATACTAATTGTCTAATACATATGACAATAATTATCATTATAGCCAAGTATTCATATTGATGCACATGTAGACAAAGAAAATTCATACGCCTGCCTGCCTGCCTGCCTGCTGGCGTCAACTCGGAAAGAATGAATGCCCCACCACCACAAACAAACAAATGCATCAACTAAGTTATTATTATATTGTGGAAATAAAATAGTTACATGTGGTTTATGGATGCTATTATGGTTGCGTTTAGCTACATTGATGATGAATGCATGCATGCAGCGAATAAACAAGTAGCACAATCCTACTATCGTCGAGTGAGGTTGAGAAAGGGTTGAAGAGAACAATTCCTAAAAAATAAAATTGCTGCTCTCTGTCCTGTTGAGTAGAGGATGCTGGCTGGTGCACACAGCTGAATACTTTCAACCACCAACCTGTAAGTGACACGTTTTTTTACTCATGTAATAATTTTAATAATGAAAATGATTTAACTCTAATATTAAATTGTCAGTGTAAGCCGAGAAAGTAAGATGGAAGTTGAAGACGAAATTAGTGAATCCAATTTCCCAAAAATATGTTCAGTGAAAAGTTTGGCTCACGTGAAAGCCTGCTTATTCTGCTGCACAAGTTTTGAGGGATCGAAATCCTTGAAATATGAACCCCAAAATGGGGTTGGTGATGCCAAGGAAAGTTGGAAGGAACACGCTACCCCTCAAGGTGGAATTAATGTTTGCGTCCGTCAACTTTGTGGTTACCTGAATATTACTCCGACAGACAAGAACATGAATGATGATTTCAGAGTGATGCTCTGCTATGAGTGCGCATATGCTACAAAAAAATTATCTGGATTATGTAGGGATTTGAAAGGGATCAAAATGTGGATAGGCCGTTATCTTGAGATTCTCACAGAGAAGATGACCAAAGCAAGTAAATCCTCAGAGTTCGACGAGAAATCAGTTCTAAAAAGCGCTGGTGGCGATGGCAGCTCTAATACATTGTTGCGAAAATTGATTGAGGAAAAAGGTACAAGGATTATCATGTGTAAAACAGAAGCAGTGAAAAAATGGTTCATTAGTATTTGCTATTATTATTTTAAATAATTTTGCAGGCACGTTAAAAGTACAAAACTCAAAAAACCGTCAAGTACGAGGAAACAGATGCACACCTGATGCCGTTGATCAATCATCACCTCCTCGAAAGCGAGCAAAAAAGAGTAGGACTATCCCCAAAGAACCTGCGGCCATTGAGCTAGAGATGACGATGGAAGTTCAAGTGGATGGTGCAAAGGAATCTGGATTTGATGTAACAATTGGTGATGGGCAGGAACGCAGACTAGGCCCCGACTCAACTCCACTGGTTGTAAAAGGGCACCCTTGTCGCCACTGTCGCAAAGTTTTGACAGACGCCAGTCGTTTACGTCTCCACACCTCAAATGTCCATCCCGAGCTGCTACTTGCGAATCTGCGGGCTGATCACGTGTCACATGAAGACTTTCGGCACATGTGTATTAATGTTTTGAGACATCAACCCAGAAAGGTGGCGTGTATAAAAGATGGACGACAGCATGTGGGTTGCTTACACTGCCCCACGACTTATTCAAGTTACCAGTATTTGAAGTATCACATGATTGATATACACAATGGTATTCTGGCAGTGGATCTAGATAAACTGCAGGAAGATAATGGGATACCCACTCAACCATTGTATCCAATAACAACTCGCGGCTCCGCTTCACGTATCCACCCAAATGACGAACATGAGGCGGTGGCGGATTATGAGATGACGATAGTCGAGAATCTACGTGACGACTCCCTTGCATCTTAAAATGTGCCCTCGAAATTAGCACTAAACGGTTTAAATTCATCATGAATATGAAATAAAGGGATTCTTTTATTCTTGTCAACAAGTTAACCTTGCTTGCTGATTATTAGTTTCATTCTTCGTTTTCTGTCTTAACTACTTACATCTTTCATGAATGACTCTGTCATATGGTAGCGAGTATAGTCGGGAGTGTCATACCATTTCACAAAAAATCTACATGGAAATGCGGTCCTTCCCTTGTTGGTCTTAATAAACTCATGTACACTGAGCAATGCTCAGTGAGCGTCATCATCGTGTTCACCTTTCCTTCCTGAGGAGAAGATACCTTCCCCTCTTGATTATCTCATGTAGGTCCATAGGGATTTTTAAGAGCTTATCTTTCTTGTGAACCTTGAAATCACGTCCTTCCAGGAACTCTAAGAGGGACTATAATGGATAAGTATGTAGAAGAAGACAACACGTTTTTCATATCCTCCATCCATCCAGGTTAGCTCATACAATACGTGCCATTTGGGCAGATGCTATTCCAAGTATTTGGGCAACTGACGTATTTTTTCCGGAATGGAAACAGGTACAATTTGTTCACCTCTGCTCCTGACACGCTCACTCTTCTTCTTCTTAGCTGCAAGTTCTTATACTGTTATCCATCAATTAATAATCTGTTCCTGTTGAGCACTGAACGCCATTGTCTTTCAAGCATAGAATTATCTTTGGAATAAAATCTGCTGCAATTTGTCTGTATTGAGTGCTTTGCTGATATTTGGCGGGACAGTGGTCGGCTTCTGCCTTGATTGTTGTTGTGACACACTTGTGAATGAAACTCAACAATTAGTAGTATTTAACAAAATGGAGGTTGAAAAAATGTATTGCTTGTTTCAATTTTTTTTTCAGTTTTTATATATAGTTCAGTTTAGTGATTGTTGTATGTAAATATAAATACATGTATTTATACTTGTCAATTAAAAGTCAAAATGTAATACATAATTATTAAAAGTAATATGTCATTAAACGTAATGTTTTGTGTAAAATAATTTTGCTCCCATTTAAAAATTCAGAAAATATTAAAAAATTGTTTCAGTTCCTTCCCATAATATAATTAAATCATTATTTGGTTCCATATTCTGATAAACTCTACTAGAAATTAAAAATGAGCTCTAGTCTAACCTACGAGTTTGCTTCAAGAAATAATTAGGAGCGTTTCGGGGCATTTGGTAGGGTTGGTAACTTAGCCTACAATACAATAGTTAGTGGTGGCGGCAGTTTTGAATTATGTATATTCAACTAATAATCTAAGTTAACTTTTACGCGCCACTTACACTACCTTTTTTGAAGTTAACTATATTTGAATACTTAC
>JAHZNC010003792.1:0-10884 GCA_027744095.1 Zhuqinia jingwanae | reverse complement strand
ATTATCTATTATCTATTAGTCATCCTTCCGAATACACATAAATATATATACATATATACCTTAATACATAAATATGTACAAAAAAAGATTAATGCATGCACGTATTTTAGACGTTCTCTGAAGAAAAAACCCTAAAAAAAGACAAAAAATGTGTGCACGTGTACATATATATTATGCTGCTTATGTCTTGTTGATACTGATGACTGATTGTGAGTCATTGAGTCAATAATACCATAATTCTGTAATGATCTATTGTAAAATGTGAACTTTGTTTTATGCATTGTTCATATCAGTTCTATTCAGACGAAGAGTGATTGTACTTGCGTTATTAGATTATTTTACATTTACAGTCATGTAATAATCAATAAAATAATGCTTACGTACAACTTTATAGCCATTTATAGGAAAAATGTCTACTACAAAGTTCATACAGAATGATAGGTGCCACATATTAGGTGGGTGTGTTCCAAGTAAAGAAGGTTTGTTGATTAAGTAAGCTAGTTTACGTGTTGGATTTACTTTAATAAATTTAAATATAGTTTAAAACGGCACAATGATCCACTTTAAATTAGATTCGGAGTGGAGATTTTTACTAAAAGATTTTTTCGTTTTAGTATGTGTTGTTATAGCAGGTATGTCATGTACAACTCCGAAGCTCACAAAATATTGTCAGGCCATATNTTACTAAAAGATTTTTTCGTTTTAGTATGTGTTGTTATAGCAGGTATGTCATGTACAACTCCGAAGCTCACAAAAGATTGTCAGGCCATATTATTCACCAATTTATGAAATTGTGAAACCTGCCAAAATGTTAATCTGACAGACACAAGGCCAATCACTAGAACAAGATGAAGGCCACAGAATATTTTTTTAAATTAAATTTGGCATAAGACATTCTTTTCCTATTCGAAATACCTTTGAATTTGTTTTTATTTACCTTACATTTAAAAAAGAGCATGTTTTCTAACAATAGCAATTCAATTTATGTTGAATGCTATAAACTACCTAAATATGCCTTCAACTTAAAATGCTCAAAGTCAAATAATTCAAAACAATACAAACTGTCTCCGTACATGTATTTTCCTGAAATGCTAACTTGGAATGAATAAAGTACCTGTGTGTACCTACATTATTTGTCCTAATTTATGATTTGTGAAGAAAGAGCGTTAATAAAAAACCATATTAGCCAACATCCAAGCGAAGATGGCATTATAACTGAAGAAATTCTGATTGCTACCAAATTTACCCCAATGTGCTAATAGTAGTTGGTTCTTCTTTGTTTTCTTTTCGGTGGAACTTTCTTGCCAAATACTACACATAAATTAGTAAACAACAATAACAAAATTCTACTGTAAATATCATTTTCTTACTTTTACCTGAGACAAACAACAAAATATTATAATGCTAACATGCTATAATGGTTTTTAGATGGCTTCCATAATCATATGTGAGTTTGTTCACAATTTGTTTTTTTCCACAATAGAACATTTTTAATGATAAATTGACTCAAACATTATTCTACATAACTTGTTGATTGTTTTTTCTTCATTTTAGCCATCTGCTTCAACATTAAATCAATGTGGCAATAAGTCGCACGCGCGTATCATCATCCTTGGTCCATCCAGAGATTACTACTACTATTAGTTCAAGTAAAGTTAGAGAAGTGTACTGGCATGGCATTTGGCGCAATACACTTTTACTGTAAAGAGATAAGTGCGCCTCAAAATAAAAGTACCTATGTATCTTGTACCTACATCCAATCAGAATACAAGTAATTTTCATCCCTTATCACATCATCATCATTATCTTAGAGCAAGCAAGTACCATAAAACATACAGATTTATATTTACGGAATCGAGAAAGACGCTGGTTGATTTTTACACAGGAGCCGCGCACTCATGTTGCCTCTGCTCCAGTCTGCAGATGTACATTTTTCATTCAATTCAATCCAATCCAGAGGTTGAATGTCGATGATATGATCCTTTTCTCTCTCTCTCTCTCTCTCTCTCTCTCTTATGATTTCTTTTATTATTATTACATTGTTCACCAAAGGCATAAAGCAATATGACATCTTGCATCTTGCTCCATTGCTTCTTTTTTGGTCAACAAGCAGCAGGGGCAGTAGGCTAGCATATTATAAGGCTCAACAAGAAGAAAAAAAGATCAAGTACTCACTCTTCTGTGCCCTTCCATCTACTAAGCTATACTTTATACCTATACCCCATTTCTTCATCTTCTTCTCATATTCCATATTAACAAGAAGGGCATCAAGATCACCGGAATAAAATAGTATAAAAATCATGAGCACAATAGTAAAAGCATGAAAAGGTGAAGAGATCCAAAAAAAAAATCCAAATTTAAATAGAAAAATACATACATACTCACATCTAAAGGGAAAACTACCCTTCATTATAATGCGTATTTACGTACTGAGAGAAGAGGATGATAACATGATCTCCGTATAATACAGGCACATCTGTGCAAGCAGAGTGAGTAGCGTAGGGAAAACAGGCATATGGACATTTTAGCTGCTCGTTCCTATTCTCCTCCTGATTACTTTTTTTTCTTCTTCCTTCTCTCTTTCAATACATCTCCCTATTCATCTTTTTTTTTTTTGTTATTTATGCACTATACTAAAACCACCACCATTATATCGCCAGGTAGACGAAAAATGTATATACATATACACGGTGGTTTAAGTTGAAGTTGGGTTGGTGCTACATTTCATGTGCATGTCTTCACTCTTGTGTGTATATAGTGTGTGGTGTGGTGTGGTTGGTGTGCTTTAACTTGCTCATCTGCTCCTTTTTGCTCCTGTTGTTGTCCTCTCAATGTAGACGGTGGATCAGCTCGCTGGTAGAAAAGTGGTGGGACGGAGAGCTGGAAGCTCAGTTTGTGCCCAGCTCGCACGTTGGAAGGATCTTTTCAGTAAGCTCCTTGCGCTAAAACTTGAATCACGTATTATATATTACTCATCTTGTTTCTAAAAGAGACTTTGTTTGTACGATTTGCACGTATCTAGTACGTTTATCCTTTTCTCTTGTATTGATAGAATCAAGCTTCAAAAGGAAACTTTTTGGTATAAAGACAGGAACGTGTCCTTCGCTTAGCCACAGTTGTGCCCTTGCTTTCGTCGAGCAAGCATCTCTCTACTGTTTACTCTCTGACAGAGTGTTATTGTGAAAGAACAAACAAACATTTTTATTACATCATTCAGTTCAAAGTGAGATTTCACATTTGAGCCTTGAAGAAAATCTTGAGTTGTATTTTTGAACCAAAAAAAAAACAACAACCAAATAACAAACACTATAACAGTTTTTGTACTTTTTCGTACAAGTTGGAATTATTATATTTTGTTAAAAATTTGTGTGGAAGAGTCGGAATAAAAAAAATATCAACATGCCGCACTCAGTGACTTCGTTGAAAAGAGCTTCGGCTAATTATAGCAACTGCCCGCTTAAAAAGCGGCCCATCAAGTATGACGCTGTGGAAGATTCGGATTCGGACATTTCTTATAAAGGTAAATATTTTAAATTCTTTTACAAATATTTTAGTTCAATTATTTTTTGTAGTAAAGGTCTTGAAAAAAATTTCTGGTAGTGGTGGGTCATCATCATGAACATTTGATGATCCTAAAAAAATGGGGGAAAATAACATTTTTACTAAATCATTTCTTTTTCTTTTTTTAAAAATAGGAATGCCTTCTCCACAATCAGTTATTGACTGCTCTGAGCCTGAAAATCTCTCTACCAAGCCAGCAGATCTTAAGTTGAAGAAAGAGAGCATTTCCTCGGCTTCTTCATCTTCATCTCTATCTCCACCACCAATTTCTTTGGTTGCTGGACGTGGTGGTAGTGTCACATCTTCTTCACCATCCTCACCAATCTCTGTGCACTACAACAGCAGCAGTAATTACTCTGTGGGTTATTATGGAATGCCAAGTCCTCCACATCACGCTCACCAGCCTCATCGTCCTTCTCAATTCTCTCCAAGCTACCTTGCTGTACCTCATCATCAACCCTTGAAACCAGTGTCAGGTGGAGGACCACTGGAACCAATTAGTCTCAATCCGCCTGCCGCCTGGCCCAAAATACCTGCATCTCTTGCCCCTGCTACCTCTCATCATAATTACTCTACAGCAGCAGGACAACGTTCTTCATCTTACATGGATTTCTCCCCAGTTTCATCATCATCATCATCTCACTTTTCTTCTCGCTCTTCTGTCGTTATCCCTCAGTTCCATGCAACATCCCCATCTCACTTTGCCCCATACAATTCTCGTGATGCTTCCGGCTCACCACCCCATGTGTCACCACCTTTGAGTATCGAACCTGCATATCCAGTGATTAAAATTGAAGAAGCTCACCGTGGCTCTCGTCCATTTAGTCATGTTCACCACAATGAGCAAACCACCAAATATTACGAGGAAATCATTACCCCCGTTGCCGCACACCAACACTCTCACAATTACCATCATGAACAGCCATCATCCAACGTTATCATCAAGCACGAGAGACACTGCTATCCTTCTCCACCACACTCGCATCAATCCTCCGAAGGCCGAGACTCTGTAATCAGTCACAGCTCTGTCTCCTCATCATCTTCAAATAGCCAAAATCAGCAACCAGTCGCACCACCACCACAACTCTCCCAAATCACGCCAATCAATGTTAACGGCAGTGTCCTCACCACTTCAGGCTAGCCATTGTGGGCCAACCTCTCCTAATGAAGTAATCGAACATAATATTAGTAAGCTGTTACAATAAATTATTACATGGGCAAATCTTTTTTTATTTACCAAAACTTATCATTACCGTCACTTTAAGTGGTCACCGCCCAAAAATTTATTTAGTGTTCACTTCAACATTTTTTTGTGTGTACATCTACCCTTTAAAAAAATTTAAATGTAAACCTTAAACTTTTTTTACATTGCTGCACACATACAAAAAAAAGTAGCTTAACTAACACACATTTGAAACGCAAATGCCTTAAACAAGTCTTGTCTCATTTTTCACAGAGATTATTTACATTATTACACTAAGCTGTAACAAATTTTTGTAAATTTTATATTGTATATAGTTCGTATTTTATTATAATATTATGTAAAAAAAAATATATATACTATATTAGTATGTAAGTTATTATCATTATGTACTACTACTGCAATGACACAACACGTACGTTCAACGATTCTGTGCCATCATCTCAAAGAAATTAAAGTTAATGAAATAATAATGTAGTTAGCTACATTACATATATATATATATATATTATATTATCACATTTTTTTATATTATTGTACCAATGTATTTTTCTATGTAATTACATTGTTAAATTTTGTATACATTTACGCAAATGCCTTTTATAAAAAGCCTTGTCACTTGGTTTGAAACTAGTAATCATCATTACTCTTGTTATTGATCTTACCATGTCATTTTATGATATTGCATCACATATTATACATATACAAACATACCTACGACATCTCCACATTTCTAGCTCGGCATAAAAAAAACTATACATTTTTTTTCACGGATTACCAAATGTATTTTTTATTTGTAAATGTCCACTTCAGAGAATTCGTAGTGTGATGTCATTAATATACTGTCACACTCTCAAGGAACTATGTACAAAACAAATGATGAAAATTGAAAGCTATATATGTAATAGTCGAAATATATATATATATACATACATTTAAAGGTTATATTGTATAAAGTTGCGTGGTTAAGTTTAAAGTATCATTCAATGATCTAATTATGATTCGGACGCTTTTGATGAATTGTCCCGTTGTGCTGTACCTCAATTTACATTACATATATAAAAACATAAAATATATATTACGATAATAAAAATAGTTTAAATTAATTAGTATTACATCTACAAGTTAAGTTAAAGGCTATGTAATATATGATGTTCTTGATTATAGAAAGAAAATGCGCACTGTGTTTATATATTACAATTATGCCTATAAATTATATCATTGCTTTTATGATATTAAATATTATATTGTACAATTTTCATTGTATGACACTTAATTTTACTCTATACTTAATGTCGCGATAAAAAATGAGAAAAAAATATTACACAAAAAATAAACAAAGAAGCCTTATTGAAAACTAACATCGACCTTTTTTTGCAAGATTTCTTTAAGCATCACAACATTACATACATATTGACTTTTTCCTCCGTCATCCTTTGAAAGTCTATATTTGAAGATAAATTTGCTCATTGCATCAATTTCCATCGAGCCTTCTAATTATTTTGAGCCTTTCATGCACGCATGCAATTTTGGTCACATTCAATTTTTTAAGCGAATTAAAAAAATACTTTGTAACGACATCATTTTTAATATTGTTCTTTCATCATCATCATGAAAAACAGTCAGTTCCCATAACTTAAAATTAAACATCATGCTATCATGCATCATTTGAAAATCATGTAAAAAGCAACAGGATTTTTCAGGGAAGAACCGATTGCGATTATAATGATAAGCCGGAAAGCAGGTGGTAGGTATAAGCCTAACATAGTATTTGCAAACTATAATTCCGTTTTTTGATTGCTTGCATGGCGGTATTTTAGAGGGAATCGGAATTTAGTGGGAACCAAAAAATGTACAACAAGTCAAAGTCAACACAGGTCCCAAACCTTATTAAAAAGACAGGTAAAAACAAAAAAGTAAGTGGTAAACAGTTCCTTTATAACACAACAGTTCCTTTATATCACGATTATCATCAGATATTCCATGAAAATATGTTTGCCTCCTCGACTTTAGAACAGGAAAACAGGAAGGAAAAGACCAGAGAAAGGAACTAATTACATTTTTTTTGTATAAATATCCCCATGCATTTTGATATCAAACGAAAAAGTTGTAAGCCCATCTGTTGTTATTGCCATCTCTCTGCTTTGGTACTACACACACACACAGACATGCATACATGACCAGTTAAAGAAGTCAGTGTGACGGTTGAATATATATGTACATCGGAACACGGATATCCGCAAACAAAACTTTCATGCATTCTCAACAAACGACCGACCACTGTTGCAAGATAACTACGCGTATGTACTATGCACTGCGTACTCAAATAGACAAGAGAGTTTAAGGCAAATAAGATAAAAACAGAGCTATTAGCGATAGTGACAGACGGAAAAAACAGGAGGTGAGGTAGGTAAGACGGTAGGAGTGTATAGTTGTGGGAGGAGGAGGACAAAAAATGTTAAAAGTTAATATGTTGCATATAAGTCATATATTATCTTACATTCATACATATAGATATATATTGACTCATATCAGTAGCCAAAAAAAGCACAAGTTATAAAGTTATAATATAATAGGTACATATAATATTATGTGTCGGTCTTAACAGAAAATGAAATCGCCATTTGTTGATAGCAGGTAATAGGACAAAACACAACATAGCACACACACACACACAGTTATTATGCTGGTTGATGTGATATGAGATGATTATGATGAGGATAACATTATACTGTGAAAAACAGTAAAGCACTTGCATGCATGCTCTTTTGCTTTGTACACAATATATTATTAAATAACCCTTTGCCTTTTCAATGAGAGAGAAGTAGCAGGCAGAAAGTTAATGACAATGGTGATAGATGATAAGAAGACGAACCACCTGTTTCCTACTTTTTTCCTTGATTGCTCTACAAAACACACACCATATAATATACGAAATACAGTGCGTGCTCTCTCTCTCTCTCTCTCTCTCTATAGCTTTAGGAACAGTACTAGACAAGTACAATATGGATGAATGAACGGAAAGAAATTATTAGGTTTAAAAGGCATACGTTCCAAGTTAAAAGGCAACAGTCACATTGCACACTGAAGTTGATGATGTTGATGATGGAAGTGGTTGATGATAGGAACTAGCTGACAAAAAGTGAAGAGAGAGAGAAAAGCTCCTAATAGTAATCATGCATGTCGAAGCATGTGGAAATTACTTCTTGAGTAAAAAGAAGGGAAGTCGCTGCTTAAGTGAAATGAAATCCAGCAGCACAATATTATAATATGAAGGAGGAGCCCTACTTTTACAACAGCAGTAGCAGCAGAGCTGATGAGATAACACATTAGGGAGCCACATTAATAAATTTAACCGTTGCTTTTTGTATCATCATCAAGTTACTCTACCTGAAAGCAGTATTTAATAATAATAATAATAGGTATAACTAATAGAGATCCGTTATCATTTTACCTGTTCAGCCAGCGTAACAAGTATTTAAACAGTTATAAAATATCGTACGATCAATAATGTAACAATAATTATTAATATTATTTTAGTGCATTAAATGAAAGATTTTTGGACAATTAAAGGGAAAAACTGTAATGAGCAATTAAATTTTGACCAAACATCATTAAAATTTACAATACGGGACAAGTGGAACAAACAAAGGTTTACTTTTAAGATTTCATACTTTGTAGTATAGTATTATGTATGCAAATGATGCAGAATTTTTAATTCCAAAAACAGAAGGTGGATTAGAGAAAAAAGCAGGACATTCACGAGCTGCCTGGAATAATGGATAAAAATGATAATAGTAATATAAAGAATTATTGAAGAACACGTACTCACCCTGGATAATATTTTTTTATGCAAAGGAGATTTAAAGAGCAGATGTTCATTCGTCCCTCTCATTCGGTCCGAGGTCTGATACCTGCCTATTTTTTCCACCTTTTTTTTGTACTGACATAAAAAAAAGTAAAGCTGGCTGGCACCATGAGAAGCAGCATACCCGTATGCTAAATAATAATCTTATTCTGATCTATTGAAGAATTGATAAGAAATAGGTATTATGCATTTCATCATAATAAGTACACAATCACCATCATCATCGTCGTCATAATCATAATCAAGGAAAATAAATAGACAGAGCAGCTTTATTGTATTTCTGTGTGTTCATAATAATATTTTAAAAACTCTCAACAAAACAACATGTTATTTAAAATGCTACGAGGAGCAGTAGAGTAAAATGGGGAATAATAAGGAAAAGATGCAAAAGAAGAAGAAAATTCTTTTAAACTCCTCTCGCGTCATGCATAATGTATGCAAGTACATGTAATAACTCTCAAAACACCCTAGCAATCCTATTAAAATAGAATAATAGGTAGTTGTGTGCTTAGCATCACATACATTAAAAAGTTTATCGGAGAATGTAATGTAAATATATATCATGTAAACAGCACAAAGCATGTAATTAAAAATAGGAAACCAAAGGAATAAAAGACTTTTGAGCAAGTGATCTGAATTGTGCAATAACAACAAGTGTTTGTTGGCTCCAGAAGAAACATCTTTCTTTTCATTGGTTGATGAACTAAACGCCTCATATTTGTTTATGTGAACGATGAACGTGCAGTTGACCTAAAATATTTATAACAAAATTTTAATTGTAATCCAAAATCCATTTAATGTACTTACATGTTATGCTGTAAAAAATATTGGAAAATATTATTATTATATTTTGGACCTAAATTTATATACCTACGTAGATGTGGATACTGTCGTAAGTAGAGGGCGAGATTTTCACACAAAAAAAAGAGAAAATGTTTTTTGAAAATCTTTAGATATTTTTGTATGTAATTTTACGAATTTTAAACATCAAAATAAAATCATACTCGTCGTTTTTTTAGAATGCTTATCACGATCGTCGCTTCTCCTCTTTTGCTCATCACGGTAGTAGTAGTATACAGACTTGATGGAAAATAAAGTGGGAAGACCCCTAAAGATCACTTGCCGATTTAGATTTCAAATCGCATGTTTTGAAAACGCAGGTTCTCCACGTTTAAAACATATGCATATAATACATATGTAGGTATGTAATATCATTAAATTATCAATGCAGATTTCTTTGTCACGTTTTTTTCATTTCCTTATTGGATCTCTCTCTCTCTCTCTCTGTTGTTTCTCAAAAGTCGTGAAGTTGGCTGACTTTGTAAAATGATTTGCATGTTTTTGTTCACACACAAACACACAGGTTGAAAGCCTTAAGGTATAAAACATGCACAACCTGCACATGTATAAAATGTGCAGGTTGGGGTTGTTCAGTTTGTTGATTTCTCATTTTTTTTTTGTACAAAAAATTAAAGTAAAAGTACATCTATTCCCATTTTCAGTTAATTTGCTCTCATTAACTCAACTGTAAACTTAATTAAGGTAAAAGTAAAGTACAAAAATAAGCTTTTATTATGGCTTATTACCCTTGTTCATTTTTAACCTAATTTTAAAATCACCTCACCTCTCTCTCTCGCCTCTAATGACTAATGGTTCACCATTCACTTTTTCTGTATTAACTTATCAATCAATACAGTTCCATCATTATATTTTCTAGTTTTCCTTACCTGTGCTTCACATTAACTTCCACTCGTGCTTTTAGGTAGGTATGTACTATACCACAACAACTATGACAACTATACTGTTCATTATTAATGTAACAACCCTATTTAAATTGAGTAACGCAATAAAAATAAATACACATAAACGTTTCCATCAATCACCACCTGTAAATCTGGTGTTGCTCTGCTGCTACTGCAATTTCAATCAATTTTTGCTCCTTATTATTGTAAAACTGCACCGCTACACTATATACGGTGCTGTCATGCTAGAAAAAATGAGAGAATGTTGCTATCATTTCAATCAATTCCATCGAAAGAGAACATCTCATTGTTCACGGCTTTCTTATCGAAATTTTTTGACGATTTAGACTCGCTATGAACATTTATCTATAATAGCTTATTAGGTATACATATTTTTATTTTTATTTTTATAATATACCTATACCATGATTTTGGCACTATATGCACAGCGGCGGCATCCGATGATCCTTTAAAAAGAATTTGAATGCTTCTTACTTACCACTTTATTTACA
>JAHZNC010003791.1:0-40028 GCA_027744095.1 Zhuqinia jingwanae | reverse complement strand
ATCATGATCAATAGTATATTACATTACATACTTAGTAATAATTATATGCAGTGCTATAATTGAAACTGTAGTATTTTGTAGTTACTACCACCATACCATAATGATCTGTGAGTATACTACATAATATATTACATCAAAAGACAACTAGCCACACAAAAAACCGTATAACTTTGCCTAGTTTCATTAATTTTCCTGTATCAATTTACACAAGATTATGTAACGTAAAAAAAAGTTTACAAAGTCAAGTACTCGGCAACTGGAAAAGTCAAGATAACTTTTGAAGAGTTTACTTTAAATCAGACGATCAAATCAGATCACTTACATCTCATCATCACATCATCGCCTGTGTAAAATTTTGTACTTCAAATGTATCTTTACCATATACCCATTTATTACCATCTGTAATCATGACGATCTGAATCGAAAAAGCGTATTTAACCAGTTAAACATATTTAGTCATAAATCCTCGTCATCATAACCAAATTTCAATGGCATGGCATGATGATAGTCATTAAATACTTGTGTGAAGGGAAGGGGCACATCATAATGCTTACATAAACACAGATTGCGTGATTGTATGGATGTATGTACATACATATGTAGAAGTCTTGGATGGAAGTAAAAGATGAATTATTGACTTTTGTAAAAAAAAAAAAAGTGCTAAAAATACTTTGATTTGTTGACTACAACAATGCCTTGCAATAGGTAATCGCAATAATAAGCTATTACGAAATATTTGCAAAGAAGGAAACATAAATACTATTTGAAGGCTCGTAAAGTACTCTGCCTTAACTATTGTGCACAGGCGTTAACCAACGAACAGTGTAAAATGCAAACAATTCTGTACAAACGCATTAAATTGTAACAACTTCATTCCTGCTTGGTAGCTACCCTATTTGCTCAAATAAATAAATAAAAATGATGAAATAGACAGCATAACTTACCAATTATTGTACTTTCTCAGAGAAAGATGCACTTGTGGAGAAGAAGAGAAAGTTGAATATTTGTACCAACATTGATGTATATATATGTTATACATATTTTAGATTTTTAGCACTGAAAATCTAATGAAAGTTAAAAATACAGCGTTGCACATATATTTACACTTTAACATATTTTGTCACTATGATCAATGACATTTTTGTCACTTATATATGACAGTGAATGTGGCTGATAATATCAAGAGTACAAAAGGAGAAGAAGACACTTGGCAATTTAGTATTTTTAAAGGTATTGTTGTACACATGTAAAAAGTGAAAATCAAGAGGAACTATTAATTTCAAATACTCTGTAACAATAGAAATGAAACTTGGCTATCGCGATTCTAATAAGGATATTCTTTTGTTTGCACACTCTTTTATGTGTGACAACTAATGGCACTCTTTGGTATTCACACTGCTGCTAGAGCTAATTATATATTAAGTTACCTGATTTTAACTTGCATAGAAACGCCCAGCAACAACAAGGCGTGCAAGATTTTACAGTAAAAAAATATGGAAGAATCACGTTAACGGATTACGAACACGTTAAAGATATTTGCGTGTTTGTTCAATGACCGAGTTGATGATGATGAACATGTTGATAAGCAAACAAACTCAAAATGCCAAATTGTCTTAAGCACCCTTGCAAACTTTTGTTTCCAGGCAGGAGCCCGAGAGCATATTCGCTGTCCAACTTGACCTCCAAAAGTGGTGGTGTGCTTGTGCTCCACACAGTTGATTGGATGCTCATTCTTCTCTTCTCGGATCAAATATTATTAGCCAGCATACCTGTTACAACTTAGAATCCATCAAACATCATCCTCATCACCATGAGCGCAAACGATAAAGATGACTATTATTGGTCTACTATTTTCGTAGGTGTAGCTTCTGGAGTGCGACCAACTAATCTCTTTGGCTGGATGCGATTTGTTCACTCACATTGTCACATGGATATTACAATTTATACTAAACTTTTACTCGTATTTGGTCCCTTTTTACGGTGTTTTCTAATGATACTTTCATCTACAAAATAATAAATCTTGGTTTCTACCAACCGTCGCGCACTCGCAGTTCCTTTGAAATCTCTCTATATATCTTTTAAGATTCTACCATGCACTTGTCTTCTACACATATAAATCCATAATTATACTTAAATGAGAAGATGAAAAATGAAGATCATAATTTTTACACACACACTTTTCTCCTTTACTACTGATGTTATTACACTGGTTGACCCTGATAAGATGAGATGTGAGTATTTTAAGGAGATGCACACACACACTCACACAACTCACATACAAAACTACTCAGGGCGCTATTGTATTTTGTTTTGCACTTTTTCAGCGAGAATAAAGCAAAATCAGAACAAGACACGATGAACGAAGCAATGCAAGGTCTTAACCGAGTCTGCTGATGAAAATAAATGTGCTCACGGAGAAAAGAGTATTCTCAGTTCTCAGGCAGTAGCAGCGAGAAGAATAGTGGAATATGCACTTTAGCAATAAAGAAGAGGAGGGCGACATGAAATAAATGGTAAAAGGAACATACCAAGCAAGTAATGCAAACTAAATACGATGTAGTATCATTACCAGCATAAATCAGCCATCATCATCATCCTCATCCCCTGTTTCGTTTACATACCATCATAATCATCATGATCCCCACCACCACGAATATGCTACCACGGCATATTATTGTATAATTCTATCAGCAGCAAAAGTAATACTAAACTAACTAAGAATGAATGTTGAACAAAACTAGTATTCAAATTCAGCAACATCTATGTGCAAATCATATACAATCATCTTCAAAATATCACCACAGCATCGTCATGATCATCATTATACACCAGGACACCACAAAATAGTAAGCAAAAGTATATTTAATGTACCTAAAATTCAAGAGAGAGGTTATGAGGATTGTGTTTGTAATGTTTGTATCATGTATGTGATGTGCGTGCTTTAGCTTCGTTTGAAAGAAGACGAGCCGTCGAGAGGATGAAGAACACATTGTGCAAGAAGTGCAAGTATTTACAATTTCATGCGACTGGCTGGTAACCCATATCTCAACATCACAACCATTTGTTTCTCCGTGTAGAGGTGAGTGTCATAGTCATGATTCATGACAGGGGTAACCATACAATACAATAGCCCGTGGCGATACATCAGGTCGGGTGAAAACAAGTGCATCTCGACCCCACGAACAAAATATTTGTCCAAATAGTTTTGCCCTTAAACCTAATTGACCTGACAACGATGTAGCTCAGACGAGTAGGAAAACGTTGCCTAAAAGAATGAAAAAATAATAATATTGACCTTTATGCAGGTAGTTGTATCAAAAATACAAACTAAGATAATTTTCCCACATTCTCACAACACCGTTCCTGCCACATGACTCAAGTAGTAAATTTATTCACGTGTAACTTTATGCAACCCCAATGTCTTCTTAAAGAGGAATTGTCGACTTCCATGCCCACATGGAGATTTGTTTTTCTACGACTCTCGTCATGAGTCTCTTGCACGTAGAAACCCTTTGGACTCATGATTAATATGACTTTGCAGTTTCATGTTGAGAGAAAGGACTGAAATGATACTGGAAAAAATATGTTTAGACCTGTCACGGACAAAACCTAAAGGTTCTCCCTGTGGTGAAGAATCACAATACGCAATTAAAACCTGGTATCTGAAGTAAACAGGTACGGACTCAATAAATAAACTACTCACCTCTTTGATTTTGATTTTTTTATGCGTATTTACATGTGTGAAAATTTTGTAGCATACTACTTGTTTTATGCATAAATACTCAGAAAGAAGAAGCATTTTAATTATTCTTGTTCATAGTATATAATGGAGTGGTATTCGGGAGGATATAACTTTGACTAACTAACAACGATAGCAAATGACACTAGCAAGTAAGTAGTCAATTTTTCTTTAGAAGAAAAAAAAACGCGATATAGAGAGACAAGTGTATTTATGTACACTTGTTGTTTGCAACTCAAAGTAAACGCTGTGTAGTTTGACTAGCAACAACAACATTACTACTACATAATGTTATGCAGGAATTACACAAGAAAACTACAAATCTTCATCATGAAATATCACATTTTGTAATATCAATGCCAATGTGACATTAAACCTATCTCTTAATTTTTAAACATCAATATTACAATTGACATTCAATATTTTATGAAAATACTCATACGTATTCGTTCAGGTACAAAAAATACCAATTAGTAGGTATACATGAAAACTCAATGTCATAAGAACAATCAAATCACAATCGGCAAGTAAGAAACCCTAAATGAAAATATTTCCTCACCACCTGCAAACTAATCATTAATCAAGTAAATTTAAAAAAAATAGATTCATCTACTAACATGCATCTCGTCCCTTGCAATCGAAATTCATAACTTCTGCCCAATGTTCCTAAGGCTTATACATATAACATCGCAATGCATTTTTGAATGGTATCATCTCTATTGACCCATAGCATACTTTTTTATTTTATATGTATTTGTGTACTCGATTGTTGGTCATTTCATTACTACTATACTAACAAAGCACTCGCAAACCTCACAGGAGCACATGGAGGCATAGGCATAAGGAAATACATTCCATGTAGACAAACTCGTACATGATTCTCTATAATAACAAAGGGTTCCATGTATACGTTGTCTTTTCGGTGTACTGGGATGTCAAATTTGCAATAACCATCCTCAGCGAGAGAACTCATCCGTTTTAATAGAGAGAACCATATTGTGTGGGGGAAGGGCGAATTTCGTGCGAAAGAATGATTCGAGCAATCAGTACATTTATGCCACAGTAAAAATTCGCGTTACTTGAGAATTATTACCCATGATTGTCAATTGTTCAAAATACCCGTTGATGACTTGAATATATTGTAATGTATCAATTATGTGTTCATTTTAAATTTTTGCATTTGAACCCACAAATTTTTTATGTAATTTAGAAAACAGTATGCGTAGTTTCTTCAAACTTTTCAGTTAAAACAATCGTCCATTATTTTCTATTGTCGTAACACCGAAGGTGTGAACGCCAAGCCAATATATCATGACATCGTTCGGAATATTGTTTCGCATACCCAACTATATAGAGCTCTAACGACGTATGTAATTTCATTGTTCTTTTGGAACATTTAACTCCATGTCTCCTCAGAGGTGAAAAATCATATTTTGATTTGCACACCCGGCGAAGTATGACATCCTAATTACCAATGTGCATCAGAGGAACTCTAACCACAACACTTGATCCAGCCGAGGTAAACTGGTGTCCAGAAATAAAATGGATGTACGAACTCGAATTTGTTACTTGCTGGGGCAACGTGAAACTTGACTTGCTGATTACAAATACAAACTTCAGCATCAGTCTCCCTCACCGTGAACTGTAGAAAAAATAAACGGTGAACCTAGTATTTAACAGTTTACAATTACAACGGCTGTTTCAATGAGTATGCATGTATCTCCTCAACGTCAACGCGAAGTAATCTGCTTATCTAGCTATTGAACAACTATTTGCGTGGTCTATCCCCTGGGAAAAGTGAATGTCAACGGGTGTCGTATTTTCGTGTCATGTGTGTAGAGATGTACATATATCTCATCTTCCAAGTTTTTAATCATTGACATGACCATTTGTCAATTTTATCATAAAATCTTTAAAATTATGCATGACATTAATTTAATGTCTATTCTATTATATCATGTCTATTAATTAAGTAACAATAGATATAAAACAGGAGATGGAAACGAGTTGAAACACGGCACCTTTGAGAATAAATACTTATTTCGCGAATACATGTGTAAATTGGCAAGCCATTACCCAGAAGGAGTTCATGTGGTGGAGAAGTATGCCGAAAGTTTTGTGAAAACAATATGTACACACTGTACATGAAAATTTCAATTTGCCGTGTCGCATGACAAATTGACATGACATTGAAAATTGAATGTCAAAATCTGAATTTAATTTGAATCCGAATCTAAATGCAATGTCAGACAAAAGTGACAAAATTGACATATGTACAATTTCCATGACATTTGTCATCAGTACATCTCTACTTGTGTGTGTAACCTAACTCTGTGTACAAAGTCTTAGCCTTGAGCTCTCAGTTATGAATTTTACGAAACCCATGTGACTTACTGATGTCGCGATTTATTTGTCTGACTTTTTGCCAACTTCCGGTTTTAACAAATAACTACGCTATAAAATTTAGTCTGAAATATATTTTTTATTGTTGTTTTTGTTTTCAACAGTAATTACAAACTACACGTACAAAATGGCTGCAAAATAAACAAATTAAGCAGGGATTTTTTTAAATTAACTAGTAAAAAATCTGTTGAGGAGTAACAACTTTTTTATTGTTGATATATGAAGTAAATATAATCTAGAAACTTTCAAAATCCACCGTGGACTTTCCAATAATGAGGTTTCAAGTTATGACTAAAAAGCCAGTCAGCGCGATATGCATGTCAGGCTGGTAATAGTGCTTGGTATTTTCTGATATGCGAGTTTTTATTCGCAGATCAGATATGGATACCGGACTGAGAGAACTACGATGTAAATCTTGTACATGGAAAGAAAAAAACCTTGACATATGTGATATGAAATGTAAAAGTTACTGTAGTACATATAATGGAAGTGTTTTAGTATTTGGAATAATAAATGCACTGTTAACTTCTCCCGAGTAGTTTGTGACCGGTTTCGGTTACTTTATTCCATCATTTGTCTTGTTTATTATCATAGATTTTTACATATACAGAGTTAACACTTATTGACACATGTTACCTCCTGCAATTAATGTTTAAAAAATTAATTTTTTTGGCAGGCTCTTTTCATCTATTCTTTCTTCTTTTTTTCATCCATTTGGTTGCCCGAACTCTGGCTGGCAATTTCATGCAATTACATCTTTCTCTATCTCTAAGATTGCGTTTCTGTGTTTTTAGATTCCCATCATTTGTCATTATAATATTTTGCAAGATCGTTTGCTATCCTGCTTTGCTCATTGTGAAGGACATTTCCAAATTGGAAGCTTTGTGTATTGTAGATCGCATGATATTTGCTCATTGTGGTTGTGTCATGTTCAATTGATGTTCAAAACTATCGATAAATTTAACTTAAACTTTCAGCGAATAAATTCCAAAACAAAGAAAAAACGACGGTTCGACGGAACTTAGTTTTCAAGTTAAGAAACAAAAAATCGGTTTGTTGGCTGACTGGTAGTGATTCGTATTTTATCCCTCTATACTGGTGGACCTTTTGCATATACCTTTCTGATATAAACACACACACCTTCGGTGTTGTTTGAATATTTACATATAGAAATCAGTTACACGAAAAAATAAAGTTCAAGTCTTCTATAACTTATCAATGATAAGTCATGAAACATTTTCAAAACATGCATGTACAAGTACACCCACAACCTCTACCAATAATGTGTGGTGGATATATATAAACACGAGTATTTACAAGAAACCTGGAAAACCCCATAGATAGTAAGTTGTGCTTTATGAAAGTTTAACTATAATTTTTATTTTGGGCATGTAATTATATGTAAGACCTGTGATGCTGCCATTTGCATTTTTGCTTTGAAAACCAACCGTCGGATACATAAAGCAAAGTTTACATAAAGACTTATTAATAAAAATTTCCACTTAAATCCCGTGTTTATCATCATTTAAAGCAAAGTTTATCTTAAAATATCGGTAACATGCGATTTGTAAAATTATTTATATTTTGAAGTAATATAATTTGATAGTAGTACAAAGTTCGTTTAATGGAGCATCGATCCAAAAGTCAGTGATGTACCTCAGGAGTTTTGTTGGAGTAAATTCACTCGATGTATGTACACTTATTTATTTTGTATTTTTTAGTACTGTAATGGTATATATGCCAATAAAATGATTGCCGAGGAGGATGAAGTAAATTACCGACAAGACGTTACATTAATTTTACAAATCTATAATAAGTTTATTTATTACAAGAATATCAGTATTTGAGATCTGTATAGCACATTGAGTATCACAATACTTCACTTTAAGCCTTCTTTAACACCTTTAGCAAGGAAAATGACTGTTTATTAATTAGATAGAATGTTCTCATAGTGACCGTTGTGTGAGAGTATTTGACTCTCTGAGGTCACCACCTCCCCTGTGGCTTTGGATTGACTATGGTGCATGAGAACGATTGTTGTATTTGCTAATACAACTTGCAAAAAAAGTTCCATCAATCGAAAACATGACTTACTTTGATCTTGGAATCTGCGATTCTTGGTAAAAGTTTTATGACAGAAAAAGATTTCACTTCATTTTCCGTTTGTCTACAGAAGTTATCATTTAACATGGTTACAAAGATGGGTATTAAATTTGCAAATATTATTAAAATCTAATGAGGCCATTGTTGCATATATTAATACATTCTGCTGCGAGAAATTAATTATATGCACTATGAAATTTAGCTTGTCAAAAATTCAGGCGTACGGATTATCCTTGGAGATATGGAGTTAGTTAAATGGTTCACTGATCCGGGCCACAATTTTAGAGACCAAACCTACCCCACACCACAAGCACTTTCACCCCAACGGTTAGAGACCACAACTCAGTAGAGCCCACAATTACAATTGACCACAACTTTTAAAAATGCAAAGTCTACAAACTTTATTTAACATCCCAACGAAAGTAAATTTTCATACTTAACTAAACTTAACAATAATCTACATACAATATGTAATCGAGTTACATTTTGTCAAAATATAAATTATCGCAAAACTAATACACAAAGCAAATCATTTGTGTTAAGAAGCTATTTGATCATGTAGCAATTAATACAACGCGATACATTTAAACAAAATTATGCAACTATATCTTGTTCACAGTTGTGTGTTGCAACAATTTTACTAAATTTAGTATCTAGAACCTTATACTTTTTCTTTTGATCCTCCCCTAGTTCAGCCTTAACTTTTGCAATCTGATTTTCAAAATGTTGCTACTTTTTCTTATGTATTAAGTTTAATTAAGTATGAAAGTTTACCATTGCAGAAATAAAAAAGGCACAAGAATCAATTATTTGCTATTTAATAATTCTAATGTATGTACCTTTGATTGGAAGTTTGTAGAATTTGTATTTAAAAAAGTTGTGGTCTCTACTCAGTTGTGGCCTCTAACCGTCGGGGTGAAAGTACTTGTGGTGTGGGGTAGGTTTCGCCCCTAAAATTGTGGTCCGGATCCGGACACCAGTTAAATATGGTAATTTACTTGGTGGGTGGGACTAAAATGGTTTGTCATTATTAAGTACTATGTGAACGACCCCAAACAAAGGTTAAAAATGTGTTACAGGTTGACATTTTGGGAGCGAATGGGAGAGTTTTGGTGATGACGCTAATAGGGAACGTTTCTCAACAAAACCATTTCCGACGATGGCGAGCAATCAAAAGAGGCTTGATCATAATACGATAAGAATCTTAAAAGTACTTCAATATAGTGCTTTAACGTATTTTCACTGGATATATATTGCTCATATCCGTGTAGTCGATCTCCCGGCTGGAATACAATGAATTCTTAGGGCTAGGAAAGACAAAGCCGGGCTATGAGCTCAATTTAAACGTATGAGATTGAAGTTTTCGTAACCATTGCAATAATAAAGGGTTTCCATATCCATTCCCGCCCGATATGCATTTGAGTCTAAGTCATGTGATGACCGATAATGGGTGAAGTCATGTTTTGTAGCCAGCCTTGAGGGATGTCAGAGCTATGCATTCTATCTAGTTTGGAACAGTCGTCATAAAATTAATTAAACTAATAAATAAATTGTTGTAAATTAACCTTTTGAATACTCATCCACAGGTTTCATTATTTCACGCAGACAACACACTGTATCTTGATGAGCAGTATTTGCTGACTTTTCTAACAGGTCCTTCACGTTGTCTTTAGCTGTCAAAGTGTCATCCAATCGTCCCATCGGGATCTTTGTAAAACACTCCATAACAAGGGAAGTCAACAGCTCCGTGTAAGTGATTATAGTTGGACCAATAGAATTTAAGTCGTCAAACTTAAGAATTGCGATCAAATGAAATACCATCAAAACGGCCTGGATTCAAAACATTCAATTGGATATTCACTTTTTAGAATCTTATAATCTTATTAAGAAAAGAAATTTTAAGAAATTAGGTACCTCAATTTTAAATTTGTCAACACTGTCACACTCCTCCACTGGAAGTCGAGATATGGAAAGGCACAATCGCTCCCAGACAAAAGAGTAAAGAGGGCCATACATATCTCTTTCTTTTGCTTTCAATAAGGATGCTAAACATTGTATTCGTTCCTTGTAGTTCTGACTTTGTGCGGCCCATTTAGCAAGCGCTTTAATAATAGGATTCTACTCGATAGCAACAAAAAAGTTAACAATGATGCATTCACATTAAATTAACAAGGCAATTAAATATATACACTATTTCACTTACAATAACAGTTGCGTTCGAAACGTGAAAGAATATGTTGTTTTCCAGCGCGTGTCCTAGGGCATGCGCTGCATTCCATCGTATCTAAAAACAGTGATGTCAGTATATTTAGACATGAAGCTAAGATATTTGTCTTTATTGCATATTATATACACTTTTCAACTTAAATACATCCAGAGGAAGGTTACAATTATAAATAAGATATGCCTACTTTGTAGTCTAATCCATTTCCAACCAACGACAGTAAGTAAGTGGTAAGTTGCGCTATCATTGAACGATTTTCCATATCATCAAGCATGCGAATTTTAAGCCACTGAAATATATTGCCACAAGCTCGGCACGCGCTATATCGTCCCTGTGGAATTTAAAAAAATCTTCATGTTCATAAATTTAAAAAATCATATTATCACAAAGGCAATTCGCAATTACCCGAGCCGGAACCGATGTACATTTTAACGCAGTCTGCAGAAGCACACGGACAAACTCGACGGGTTCTTCAGCAAGGAAAGAAGACACGTGTCCTTTTATCAGAGCGTCGGTAAGGTTTCCGAATGTCCAGGCATATGATACCTTTACCACACTTTCCCCTTGCATAAGACTTTTTGTAGTAATCTCGAAAACATCCAGGTAAAAGTTTACATCCTGTCAAGGTAATACGAGGAAAAAATTCAGCCAAGTAAATAGAAAAACGTACGTTTATAATATAAAAGTTCGGTTTAAAATGTTGTTCAGTACAAACAACTTAGGTTGAGACTTACATCTTGCAGAGCTGGGAACTCTATGAATTTAGCCAAACATCTGCCAATTTTGGCTCTAATTTGAGCTGTACGGTCAGCGTCTCCTGCGTGACCGAGTAAGAAGACTGTCAAACACCTCTGATCATGTTCCTGGAATTTAAAATAATAATTGTGAATGACTGATAAAAATTGTTAAGCAAATTAGGACTTACCGGAATCTGGGAATAAATGTCATTTCCAATTGCAGCGACGACATCTAACATGGCACAACCCACATAAGAATCGACCAAAACGACAGTTTGTAGGATATCGTTCAATAGAATCAACCATGAACTACCGAAACTGGAGTAGAGTTCTTCGCAAAAACCCACTAGAAATTTGACATAAAATGAATTAATAATTTATGAAAGTTAAATACAACCGCTTTAATAACGTTATTTTCTACTCCACAACTATAACATGTGTTTTGGCTTTGGTCATCTAACCTTCTTCAAATTCGCTTGTAATTGCAATGAGCGCATGAGTAGTACATCCAAGTGCGGCTGTTAAAATCTGATGGTGATCAACCCCATCCTTACTTCGCCTACATCAGGGAAACAATACGGATAAAACTAAACATGTTGTAAGATAAGTTTCAAATATAAGCGTGTTATTTCAAAAATTATGCAAACTCAAACAATCATAACTTTTAAAATAATGCAGCTACTACTGCCCTCTACTTTTGCACACATAACTAGTATGACGAACAGATTACGCTGACTTGGAGGATCAATGATTACACATTGACATTGGAGTCCGGCCCCTACTTCTAGTTAACGTTTCAACAGGGGGATTAAAAAACTCTCTAGTTTTAAAGGCGCATAACTATTTAAATAATGCAGCTACTGCCCTCTACTTTTGCACACATAACTAGTATGACGAACAGATTACGCTGACTTGGAGGATCAATGATTACACATTGACATTGACATTGGAGTCCGGCCCCTACTTCTAGTTAACGTTTCAAAAGGGGGATTAAGAAAAAACTCTATAGTTTTAAAGGCGCATAACTTTTTAAATAATGCAACCCCCTACTTTCGCACAAGTTTGCACCACTATATGGCGTACCTGTGAAATCGTGACTCAGTCACCCCAGCAACCGTCAAACGTAACTCCAGCAACCTCTGTTCCAGCAACCGTCACCCCAACAACCGGCCATCAACCGTCCCACAGCAACTGTCCCCCCCAGCAACCGCTCATCAACAGTCTCCTTGTGAACCAGCAACCGACTGAAAACTTACTTGAAACCGCTAGGTTACATATAAGCACATTCTTTCTCTGTATGTCTACACAAATTCATGTCTGGGTGCACACTTTCAAATATCGATTCCGCTTTACTAATGCACAGCAGTTTTGATCATAAATGGGATATAAGTTATCATGTAGCCCAGGCCACTCAGATTTATAAAAGAATGGGTTTACTTTACGACAGCTTCATCTCATTCGTGTCTTAATGTTGTTCATTTGCTTACGCTTGAATACACTATACTAATGATTTTAATGCTACCGCCAAAAATGTAACCTAACTAACCTAACCTAACTGTTTGAACTGACTTCTAACTGTTGCATGCTTACCAAAGAGCAATGCAACTTCAACTAAACCACTAACGAACCTAACCCATTAATCTAACTTCATAAAAATATAAAACTTTCATAATTAAAAAAAACCCATGTAGAGTATGACAACATTCAGTATCATCATTCATCCAAAGTATATACTGTCCCAGCCATAAAATTTATAAATAAGTTTTCAGTTGGTTAATGGGGTGACAGCTGCTATGGGACGGTTGATGGGGTGACCGTTGCTGGAGTAACGGTTGATAGGCGGTTGCTGGGGTGACAGTTGCTGTGGGACGGTTGATAGGCGGTTGCTGGGGTGACAGTTGAAGGTTGTTGAAGTTACGGTTGATGATAAACCGTATAGTTGCTGGAGTTACGGTTGACGGTTGCTGGGGTGATTCCGGCTGAAATCGTTTCGGATGAATTACGATCTAAATCCATAGGTCAAATCATTATACTATCAGCGCATATGTTTTTCTCATTATTTTTTCATGACACTTTTTGGTTGAAAGATCATATTTTTGACACTACAGCAATTCTGCAGATTTTTTTGTCGACAAGGTTCAACATGATTGGAGAACAATATGCAAAAAAATTAAGGCCAGCATCTCTGAATAAAATATAGGTTAAAATAGAGTGGAAACTTGAATTTACTTTTATAAAAAAGACATTTTTCTCGCTTAATAGTTAATTCGTATGGTAAAATATAGATCCTTTCAAATGGGGAATCTCATCCTAGAGGGTAAATGTGTGCAAAACTTAGGGTGGAAGTTATGATCGTTTGAATAGTTTGCGCATATTTGCTGTTGGGTTTATGGAATACACCAGTACCTTTTCTCTCCATTCACTTCAACCATTACTCGTGTTTTCTTCACTATCTTACTAGCAAAAGAAAGGATCTGGCCGATGTACTTTCTGCTGAACGTATAAAAGTTTTTAATTACATCTGCTAGTCTAGTCCAACCATCAAACAACTTCACGTTCAAGTTTTGGTATTCGTCACTTCGTTTTGACCCAATGGGAACCTTTAACCATGTATTGAATAATTCAAAAAGATCCTGTATTTCCTTGTCAGATGGTGAAAGCACTTGCTTAACGGCCTCGTTTTCTTTAGCATTCTCCGCCGGCATTAATTCGGAATTTGAGGATGTATCCATCTCAATTTCAAACCTAAAAAATATAATTGCACTTCTATCAACACACACTTTCTTGTTATCAGGGTTAGCGTTTTCCCCTACTTTTTACATGGATAATGCAACAAAACATGGTTAAAGTAGAAACTGATTTAGCATGGGATATAATCATGTGATTTTTTAAACATTTTTGAATAGGTTTTAAAATGACGTTTTTTGTTTTTAAAGTGGTTATTAAATGCCTAAATTTTAAACAATGATAATGAACTAATTATTCATTATTGTGCTATTTTCTTTTAAAATCTACTTTTTACGTGATTTTATAATTTTCGATGTAAAAAGAAAAAAGTACTTTCAACTTTATGCATGTTTTGACTGTATACATGCACCTACCTTGCTTATAATATTACCACGAAATAAAACTGTTCAAGTGCTATTAAATTGAAGGCTGTCACACTGGTTCGAATATTTTTTTAAATACAAATTAAAGTCCGAAGGTGTCCTTGAGCACTCCTATGATTAACGTGTATGCTTGGCAAACAGTACACACATATAAATAAATCAACATTAATATTTCTTAAAGTAACTCAGCAAATAACTTAAAATTATTATTGTCAACGACAGATCATGGAAGGCACTATAGAATTTACACTCGACTATGATCCACTGACACCCAAATACAAACAATGAATAATCTTCCAGGTAAATGTATTGCAATAGGAAACAGATGAACAGATGAGTGAAATCCGCGGCTAATCTCCCTGACACATGGAATTCAAACGGGAAAACGTGAGACAACTCATGTGCAATCCGTTATAGTAGTTTTTGTTTACTCGTTGTTCATTTATGAAGTTGAATAGCTTTGTTCAGCTTGGCTTTTCCTGCACGTAAAAATTTGTAGTGTAAAAAGGTGATAGCTATGGATCAAGATTGTGGATGCTACTACTTTTTTATGTATTGCACTTACTACAAATTCAATTAGTGCAAGTATGCATGCTAGTTCTTGCTCTTTCAAATCCACAATGAATATTATAAGGCTTTGGGTCAGGATAACGTACACAAAGAAATTGTTTTTGTCTCCTTGTTAACTTTTCTCTCAGAAAGCATCTCCAAGAAATGGAGATATAAGAGTTCATTAATTGGATTTCGATTTTCTGCCTGTCTACCAAAGCTTAAAAGGGCTGATACAGGAGCTTAATTAATTAATCGGAGCGGTATGCGCTGCAATGCTATAATTGGAATTCTTTAATGCTACTAAGTGTGCGAGAGTTACAAAGAGGTTGCCTGTCTACTAAAAAAAATCATTCGGACGTTTCTAAAAATTGACTTCATAATGTATGAACATAAATTCTTCATAGTATTATTATGCTTGACCAGGGAGTATTCTTGCTTATATGGTACAGATCATTGTCTTGGGCAATTTGCCCACTGTATACTATATTATACACTGGACAAAGTATACTTATAGGTATGTAGATACTACTGAAATGTCAAGTGATTTATTAATCAAACAACGAATGAGAATTTTGTCGTTTTTGTTTGCTTTGGTTTCAGCATATATGCAGACCTACATACTCTAGGCAAGGACTCCAATAATCGCGCTCATCAGCGTAGGGAATAATTTTTCTTAAGTCAAGTTTTTTTTAGCTCACCAACTGTTTATTCTCGATGGTCTTTTATCAAATTTCATGGTTTCAAATTTATGCTATGGTTTACAAATCTCTGAAATCACTTAGGTCAATCAGTGGGTTGACGGTTCCAAATCATTGCATTGATATTAATTATTACTATTTCAAAAACTCAGTTGAAATGGTTCCCTGGTTTTTTCTATTCTTGATGATGTCATTTCAGCTGGTATTTTTTGAATAGTAAGATAATATACTATCGAAGGTACATAGTGTTTTGCCGTAAGGAAATTTAATAATCGAGAAAAAGAAGCCAGAGAAATTCATCCCAAATAGGTTGAGATAAGACCAATTGAGCAAACCGTGCCCACAGACGGACAGACAACCTTATCGATTTCAATACTATAGCTGTTACACAGCTACGTAACAATTGTGTGGAATTTTAGTAATCTTTTATTTCAACTGTTGATTCATTTGTGAGATCGTATAAAGCTAAAGCTTTCGGTTACACTTTCGGTATATCTATCTTCAAGTATTTAAATACAGGTATTGACATGTTTCTCATTTTTACTGAATGGTCTTTGGGATGGCAATGTTCAGGTACAAAATTGCAAATTGGTTTACACGCAATTTAATAAGATACGAATTAGGTATTTACAGTTTAAATTGTTTACCACTTTCAATCCCGTGTTTTTCATTTAATATCTACAGTTTATTTTTTATGGATGTTTAATAGTTAACCGTGGTTTTATTTTTTGTTTTGTAGGGCCACTGTGCCATAATTATGTTTGATGTAACTTCCCGAGTTACATATAAAAACGTCCCAACATGGCACCGGTCACTAACGAAAATCCTCAAGGACGTTGAAAAAGTGGACATCAAGGACTGCAAAAGCAACTTGAGAAAGAGCTCAAAGCATGTTTACGGATATTACATTATGAAAATGCATTTTCCATCTCAAAATCAAAGTACACATCGTTGCACCCTAATTTTGTAATTAATATGTTCCGGTTTTATTACAGGACATCCTAAAAATCCCCCTCCCTTATGATGATGAGGAATTATAGCCATCATATATTAGAGTCCATATTCAGAATTATCAATAAATCCAAACTATTAAAAAAATAACTTAAAGAAATAGTAATAAAATTAAACATAAATTGTACGTCGTGCATTAGAATTAGAAAGTCTTGTCTGAAAATATGTTTCGTACGTTAAAGATTCCGAAGAGAACAATGCTTTATTCATTTACAATAACACATAAAAACTATCTATCATGTGTAACAATACTATATTTAATTATCGCATACATTATCAATATGTTTCATGACGCCTACAGAACACGTATGCACATAGTCTAGAAGTTTATTTATAACTAAATGGGAAACTCATAAAAAAATTAAAAATGAGATGTATAACTTAACTTATGAGTACACAACAAAATATTAGATACAGGATTAAATTAAGCTTTTCCAGCTGCTAGCTTTTTATCTATACCCTTCTTTCATTCAAAAAACTGCCTTTCAAGATCAGTGAGATTTTCGCCGACTCCGGTAATGACACCAGTTCCAACTTGGAACTTCCAAGAGCGGTAAATCCATTGTGTAAATTGCTGACCCTTCTACAAAAACAATGGGTTTGTACAATTTCATTGCAAGTCTATAGATCCAAAATTAACACGATAGTGAATTGACAAGTATGCATCATTTTGAGCGAAATAAGCAAACTTAAAATAACATTTCAGAGTGTTAAGTTACGCTGCGTAACCAGACCATTGGCTGATGCAACTGCGACAATTAAAATAAGTGAGGAGAGAGTAAATATGGTCACCAGTTATTTGAGAAAGCTTACATAAAATTCAACTTTGGGTAAAGGTTCCTGATTACAAAAACAATCATCTTGTATCAGCAGTATTATCAGGAAAGGTAACAATCGCGACAAAAAAATAGTCAATTTTACTGGTCAGGTCGCTTTGCTAATGTTAACACTATTTAAGGCATTTATGCTGTGAAAGAATGAATGATCTCTAAAACTGTTACGCACATTCTCAAACCTTGCCGCTAAATTACGCATAAATAGGTTGTAGATAAGAACTATATAGCATTTTTGTTAAATATGCATCCAATGCTAACCTCTAACCCATTACATTTTAAATTTTAGAACTGGCAGAAATATTGCTGTGGAAAATCATTCCACACTACGAGAACAAAACGCTTACCAATCATGCATAACGGTTTTGAATCAACTGCTTGCGAATCTCCTTAAAGAAACACACAATGTCAAATTCTTCTTTATATTTGAAATACATATAGATGATTTTTCATGAGGACATTGTGTTTTTAGTTAGCGTTTTTCATGAAACGAAAACGAACATGCCATGCGTTTTCATGGCTTCTTACTTGAGCTGCTTGTGAACTTGTTAATAGTTTATTTGACACATATACCACTGCTACAAACGTCTCTCGTACAATACAACATTTTTTACCCGTGTGGTTGTATTTGAAACAGAATGTCGAAATATTTCATATTTCATGTCATAAATACTAATTTAGAGAAAAACAACGACTGAGTGAGCAAGTACATCAACACAACGATTCAACTTTATTCGTCTATTATCCTTCTGCTCAACTAACTTCACACAAATACTAAATTGTGTGAATGCGCCAACATTAAATAAACCGTTTCAACGATGTAAAGTAGAACCGTTGTGGTAAAACACAACCAATTAAAAGTACTTTGTAAAACGTTACAGAATTGTCTATGGTAGGTTATGGAGTCAATGGAATGTATTTGTATGTTTCTGGTGTTACTCGATTCTATGTAATTCAAAGGAAACTTTTCCGTTAATATTGTAACTTTTGTTGTAGGTATTAGTATTTATATATAACAACCAAATCACAGTTCCCACCTACCGGCACTTTAAATGGGTTGACCAATTTTACTGAAAATAAAAATTAGTAGGCTTAGGTCTGTGCTTAAGAAATCGATAGAAGTTTAAAATTTGAAACTGTTTTTGAGTTATCGTGTAAAGAAGCTAAGCTACACCAGACTGGCTGAGAGTCTCTTTTTGTGATCTAGTGGCTCCAAATAAAATACATTTTAGACACCAAGTTACTGTCGTAATGATAGTTTTAATAAGAAGTGTTGTACAATATTAGTATATATCATGTTCCAGTAACGTTACAAAAAGTAAAACCTTAGCAATACAAAAAACAACTTTTACGAAGGTTTAAAAATTAGAGAATGCCACGAGTAAATTTAACTGTTGAAAATATAGTTGCAATTTACGAAATGTAGGTATACTATACCACTGAAAGCATACTAAGGCTTACATCGTAAATGTTGTCTTTTCAATTTAATCTTTCCCCGTTCATCCGCGGGGTATATTTCAAGTAAGATCAACGCATTTAAAATGAAGTATCCCTCTAGGTAAGTGTTATAATGGAGAAAATGACATTTTTCTCCCGTACCCCAGTTGATCAATTGACCTTGTTTTTGAACTCGTCCGTGGTATAAAGTTATGATCCCCAAATTACAATAAAACAGCATTTTCCGTCAAAATGTGTGCAAGGAGGGTGCGCAGACCAACCCGTCCGTCTGATAATGGTATTATTTTTAGTAAACCTGTAAAAAAAAGTTCTCGTTTATTCAGCTTGACTTATTATTTGCTGACAGTCAGCTATTAACTTGTAATCTTTTGGCTTCAATGTAAACAAGTTAGCAAAGACAGAGCACCTAAGCGGCTGTCGGGGCATCCTGAAACATAAAAAGAATTTGATTTCGCGAAAATAATTTTATTTTTTATCTAGAACAGGTTATCACAGAAGTAATAACTAAATTGAATTTTAAAAAACTGACAGTTTTCTCCAATCCTGTGTTATCATTATAGTGGTACATGTAAAACATCCAAATGTTGTGGGTAAACAATATTTATTTGTACTTTGAGCTTCGCTACCTCTTGAGTCCCTTACCTTATGATGATGTTCTAAAATTTGGGCTCTCTCGGTTAATCTTATGTGGGCAAATGGTGTGACCATACAAGCAACAAACAAGATTGGCAGGATTTTTTATTAGATCAATCAAGATAAACAAAAATACATTTTTGAAACAAATCAACATGAACGAAACACGACTATTAAGCATTTTTCTGCTTCTCCTCAACCTGAAATAAAAATAAAACCGTTCCTTCAAAGTTTTAAATGTGTAGTTGCAATGCATAGCAAATCATAATGTAAAAGGCGTTGTTGTCGTTAACATGCCATTACAAGATGCTCAAGCCAAGTTTTGTAAAAGCATTTTGTTGGTGGCTGTGGCTTGGTGTTGATTATGCATGACGGATTAACTCCTAGACAGGAGGCTTAATAACTTAACAAATTATACAAACAAGTGGAGTGCATACGTGCAAGTAAAGTGATCTCATGAGAAGGAAGATGGAGACCTGTGTTGACTGCGGCATTTTCAGCGATGCTGCTGGTGACATGTGAGAAAGATATTACTCATCGGCAAACCATATATGATGATCAATATACAGTTACCTTTAACTTGCGCAACGACAAATAGTACATACAGAGAGGCGACAGAATGATGACTAATAATGGCAATTGCTATGATAAGATGAATGAAAGTGAATAAGTGACTGGTGAACATATGTACTTATTGAAAACCGCCATTTAATCTTCTTGGCAGCTATTCCGAACCAACAGACTGCCAACTGAGGTAACTATCAATGAAACTAGCCACGCAGTGATTCGCGTTACCACTTCACTGGAGCGCTAGTTTTGTGACAAGTTCTCATATTTATAACGCTGCAACTTTGTTTGCGAGTCCAGTCGTCATCATTAAAATCATAGTTGTTTGTGAATGAGTCGAATAGTTTTTTTTTCACCACAACAGCCATGATTACATCTATCAGATATATGAACATACGTAATATAATCAAACATACATGCGTATTATGCACAACACAACTCTTGATATATTCTACATGCATATATGTATATATATGTGTTATTTAGTCATGCAAATTGAGTATTCTGATGACGATGTCTGAAAATATTACTAAAATAACACGAGAGGGGCAGTTCTAGACTTGACAGTGGCAAAAGTGGAAAAGCATGATATATATTATGTAGTAGTGAGTCGAGATTTTGATATGAATAATGTGTGTAGTACCAACTAAAATATAGAAATATAAATTCGTTGCTATTTATTTCAAAATCTAAACACTCTTCTGAGAATTTCGCATTTCACAGGACAATCGTATATCTTGTCTTCACCTCTGATATGATATAGATATAACGATTTGAAGACCCATCCAGCACATTTTTAAGTGACCCTGCCACTCTCATAACAAAGTGATGATTTGAATATTGCATATTATTGAAGTCCGGTATTATTGGTGCCCTCACATCATCATATTATCAGCCAACGCCAACAATAGGAAGAAATAATTTTTTAAAGCTAAATACAGATATTCCATTACTTTTTTATGCATTTTTTCTCTATTGTATCATGTTCAGAAGGATGCCAATGTTGATGTTGTGGATGTTGACGATGATAACGAAGAAGAGGTCGGTGGATGATAATATTGATAATGAAAACAGAAAATGTATGATAGCAATGATGAGGATCATCATCATCATTCTTCTATAGTTTTTTGTTGGGTTTCAACGCACAAGTGATTCATTCGCTTACCACAACATAACAGTCAGCATATATGTAAGAGATTTTTTTCTTAGTCTCAGTAAGTGCACACACACTCTTTTGACGATGACTGCAAGAACTGGCAAGTGGCATCAAACCGCAAGAGGACCACGGCTTGTTCTATTCGTAATATTTTCATCGTTTACAATTTTACGTGTTCTCTTACTCATTTGTTAAAGAATGGTCAAGGAAAGAAGGTGTTTTTATGGAACGTTGTAATGTTGGTGTTGTGGGAAGACGAGTTTATTTCAATTTTTCGTGTATACGGCGACGCATTATTATATTGCTAGACAAACAAAGATAACAATATTCAACTTTACACTCGTTTTTGAGTCAATGAAACGAGCATGACAGTTTGTGATTTTGGTTGGGACAATAAGTAACAGACTAATTTGTAAGTTTCCGTGAACCTCTCTCGCCAACAACAGTGTACATTGTACGTAATACATAGTACGTGATACGTACTACGTATACCCAGCCACAATTTTTGTGACAAAATTTGCATACGCAATTTATGTGATGGAAATATTTTTGCCTAGCCCACAACATGTTCAATTTAATCTACTTTACTCATCTTCATCGTTGTTAGAAATGGTCACATAAACAAAAAAGATATAGAGCTGTATCTCTACCTTACATCTGAACAAGTAAACAAAGATAAACATCTCAGCACAATGCTACAAAACCTGTGCGACTTCGAGTTAATTAATCAGATATTCGGAGGAAGTAACTTGACAGCAACAACGTTAACTCCATCCATTGGGACGGATGAGGAAATTTCAGACAATGCCAAACATCCTACCTGCTCTCTCTACGGGGCCCAGTTGATTTTCAACTTAGTAGTCATATATTTCGCTCTTATATTCCAACTCTACCACAAATGCTGGAAAAGGGGCAAATGTTCAAAGACCAGAAGAGGTGACAAGCCTACATCCTCCTCCTCTGCCACAACGAGAATTCCTTCAAAACGGGGATCCAACAATAGTGGTCATAATAATTTCCATAAAAACGAAAAGCGATCCAGCAGAACAGATAGCAACGGACCATTTGATTCTAAACGCATCGACAAGTTGTTCCAAAGGAGAAGCGTGTTTAGCCATCACGTTTCTATTTGGAGCTGGACACTTGTGATATTGGTCGCGGTGGGTACTGACCTGTCAGAAAATATTATATTGCTTTTGAACAAGCAAAACACGAATAGTAGTGATGGTAGCGTTACTGGTGTTAATGAGCAGTTTAACAGCAGTGGTAGTGCTAGAAGCACCAGAGTGAATCGTTTTATTCGTCTCACTTCGCCAAATTTATTTGAAAACAATAGCATTAATGGTGCTCTAATAGACTTAACTGCACCATCATCATCAGACAATAGTTACCCCACTAACTTCTCACGTTCAGTATTATTTCCATCCGATGATAAAAATGAGAATAGCTATGTGAACGGTGTTGGTGGTCACAGGAGTACAAGGAGTAGTTCTGCTCGTGGTGGTAGTGTTGACTTGAACGAGATTAGTCATCATCATAAAATAATTTATGAGAATTTGAAAATTATTGGTCCACTTGTAACTTTAACTGCAGTGTCCGTGCTTCTAATATTTTACCACCAGTTCGAGAGGCTTCAAGAGTCCAAGTACTTGTGTATAAACGTCTTATTCTTTGCCGTCTCAACGATATTTTTTCTGACGAATGTGTATCTTCATTGGATTCAGCAGGCACTCACTCTGTTCCACGTTAAAGTGGCTAATAATGCGGTGTCGGCATTTGCAAGTGCTATTTTGGCTGCGTTTCTCGCTCACACGGTCATACATGAGGTAAATTATTAGCTCAAGTGTGTATAAAAACAACAATAACACTTTGTCATCATCATCCAACGCACACTCTCGCTAGCACAGTCATAATGCATGCATACTTTTTTTAATGTATTTGCTGCACACACACACAAATGAATAAATTGAGTGTTTGTTTGTGGAATCCACAATGTGGAATGTGGGATGACGATGGTTGAATGTGAAAAGACTCACATTAAAAAGACATAAGATGTTAAAACAAAACAGGTGTTTTTCATATAAGATGACATGGACATTTGAAATGAGTTGACGCACCATAATTTGCTGATTTTGTTGCAAAATAAAAATAAACGCATGACACATGTAATGACCAACCATGAGCCACATGTAAGAAGAATTAGTTTGTTAGCTATAGACAGAAATTTACATTGATTGAAAACACCGAACTGCACATATATGCATGTATGTATAGTGTGGTGAAATTTTCCTGACAATAAAAGTTTAAAATCCTGACTCATGCTTTGCATGAAAGACAACAGTTTTGTTGAAACGGCTCCTCTATAATACTTATAGGTGTGCGGGATTTCACTTTATTTTTCGACTCTCTGGGAAGTTGTTTTGACTCGATTTATTAAAGTTGAAACTTTATAGGATGAGCAATTATTTTCCTCTACATTCATATTCACAGTGTGAATTTCACACCCTTCTTTGTCAGTTATATTATCATGCATATTTGCATATAGTTGAGTTATTGACTCAAATTTATTTTTACATGGCGATAGGCAAACATATTTAACATTTTGAATGTAGAATTAATTTACTCCTCGTAATTTTTAGTCGGATTTGAAATGTATACATTCATCATATAAAAAAAATATTGATAAGGTTTTATACACTTGTATTGTTTGTCTTTAGCTTTTAGCTGTTAGCTTATTAGGCAAATGCAAGTAAAGATGATTTTTTTTATCGAACTTATCAGTTGGATGAAAAAAAGCACATTCAACCCGTTCACCTTCTGTATGCAAAATATTTACCTTTATCCGCACATTGTTTTACATTCCTCAAAAGTCAAGAAAAATGACGATACAAATAATTTATCCAAAAATGTATGTAAAAAATCTGTCAAAATTATTTTAGTATTCAAATAATAATGATGATGACGAGCAAAAGATTTTGACTAGTTGTGTGTATATGTGATTAGAAAGGACCAAGTTATTCAGGTAGCTAAAGCTCTATGTATCCCCAGTATATTTAATATTCCTGTTTCTGAAAAACGATAAACGTTGAGTTGTGATGGTCTTCCCCATCATCATCATCATAATTACAGAACCTTGATCGTCGTGAGTTTCTGAAACACAAGTTTTATATCGAAATAAGCTTTTGACACACCAAAATACATTATTATTATATAATGAGTTATTTTCATAATACACGACAACCTATACTGACTGCGTGCATATAAAACTGCTTGCTAGTAACATTATATATGAACCTATAAGAAACTTATTTTTTTCATAGTTGCATGTCAGAAGATTTGTGTATGATTGTAATAATAATTACCGACATACTAGACCACATGTAGAGATAAACACTATCATCAGCACTACCACTATTAATGCGTTATGAAATTCATCAACAACAGCAAGGCAATAAAACAAAGTACAGATAAATAGAAGAAAATAATTTCTTGGAAATTTCTTGTATTCTGTTTGTGCGTGTGTGTGTGTGCTTGCACGTAAGTACGTGTTTGTACGTTGTAATTTAGTGTTTAAAAAAAATGTAATTCTTATGAAAATCTTGATCTTTATACAGTATACAACAACACAACACCCAGTCACCAGTAGTACATTTGTATTCGTTTGTGTTTTTTCTGGTTGTTTCTCAGCTTTTTTATGTCTAAACACTTGTATTCCTCATTCCTCCAATTTACTTCTGGCTAATCTCACAAGAGGTTATCAGATCACAGATCACACCTAATTGACATTTTTAGCAGCAATTTGATATTTAACTTTAGCACAAAAATATACATAAATAAATGAGCTCCCGAGAGATAATATAAGATTATTTTTTGCTTGATAACATGTATTTGGATAGAAAAAGGGAGCAAGTTTATTCTCTTCTGCATCAAAGGAGCAGCGAGAAGATATAAAAACGAGCAACATTCGGTATCTTCATAATTACTCAACCCTTCCATCAAGAACCACCTTCTACTGGTTTACTGGACTGCTCCGTTTGGGGTATAGGCATCCACTTGAGGAAGAAGATTTGGGAGATTTGCCAGACGAGGAAAAAACATCAACACAGCTTAAAAGATTTCAAAATGTTTATGATGCTGAGAGGGTAAGGGACAAACAAGCTTAAGCCATGTTTAACACATGTTCGCTTACCCAATTAGATAGCTGCTCATATGATTGATTAGATAAGACCTTAACACTTTACTGGTGTATATACTTGAGAGTGTGTACAAGTACAACACATACTCACATTTAAAAACCCATTTCTTTTTGTAAAAAAATCGAAAACAGATTTCGTATTCAATCGAGTTATTTAGTTTATGGAGATGCCTCTTCAAGACAATCTGGCCATCCCTTCTGGTGGGTGGTCTATTCAGACTTCTTGCAGATTTCAGTGGGTTCATAGCGCCACTTGGAATCAAAGGCATTGTGGCTTACACGGAATCAAACTACACTCTGTTTGATGAGGAAAACCTTGATGTACGAAACAGCACTGGCGGATCCATGGAGAATTTGACAATTTCACAGTTGATTTCCAATGGATACATAATGGCGCTCATTGTCCTTCTCGCATCCTTTCTTCAAAGTACTTTCTCACAATGTTCTACCTTTCTTGTAAATTCGGAAGGAATTCACGTCAAGTTTGCCCTACAGGTATACATATTATATAACCATGTTAAATGATAACAAAAAAGTTAAATGTGTGTGTGTTTTTACAAGAATGGCCTCAATAGTCATCAGGTGAATAATTTTTGCCGAACAGAAAAACTTACTTTTTAAGCTTCGATTGATTAATTACATGATATGTGGACGTGCAACACTTTGTAAAGGATATGTGGTTATCATCATCATGATATTTAATAACAGAGGCATGTGAGTAATCTTCCTGCCCTGCTGACGTTGATGCCTCTTTTCTCTTTTAAAGTCATTACTACAACACGTTTGAACCATGCTGTCTACTTGCTTAGTTTTTCACGGACATGCATTTTGTGTCATGATAATAAATATTCGATTGTAAGATTTGAAAGAATTAACGTCTACTAATCCACTGGTTTTGTCATTTTTACTTGCAATCATGTTATTGTTGGGAGTACCGGATAAAAGTTTAGGGTAAATCCCCGTTCCCAATTGCAGTTCATCCTTGCACCCCTGGAATTTAAATGATTTATTGCCCATTTTTCTTGTATAACATACAACATTTCTGTATCATTTTGAAAAAAATCGATGTGTAAAAAAAGGTCGGGCGTGCTAACAGTTAGGCAGACTGGAAAATCATGTTGAATGCATTAAGAGGCCATGTTCATGTGTGTGACGAAAATAAGAGGATACTGTCATTTTTTATCTCGTCACTGTGCACTTGTCGTGCTTACTGAACGAACAGTAGTAAATGATGTTATGGTACTAGTGTAAAATATCAGGGTCGTCGTGTCTTCAAAAACTTGAGTGGACAGTCACGAGTTTAAGGTAATCATTACACACATTTAAGCGTCAAACATGTTTCAGTCTGCCTTTCAGTCAAGTGTATGCGCTTCATCGAAAAGAAACAAAGGGAAACAGGCGGCTGTCAGTCGGATAATGTAAACAAAATGCTGCAATATGTCTTCCTTGTGGTTGTTGTTATCGAATATTTATTATCGAATATTTATGAGGCTTAAATTCCACACTATATTTATGGTGTGATAAAAAGGATCGTTTTCAATTTATGTAACGCTCAAATCGAATAACTGCAGTGTTGCAGCAAAAAAAAGGCTTTAAATGAATTATAAACAACGTTCTCAGTAATAATATCATAAAACACAGTAACAATAGAAAATACCAATAATAATGACTAACTGTGAAGGGTTAAAAATCCAATGTAGAAACACACGCAAATATTCTAGCAATTTTGCATCATTGTAATTTTCCCCGCCTTTTTATAGTGTGTATGTATGCATAATGCATACACAAATATAAAAGAATGCGTAATTTCGTTTGCATTATTTGCTTAGCTGATTGTAGTCGTATGCTGCAAAGATAATTATAATAATAATTTGTATTATAATTTACAGGCATTGATTTACAAAAAGTCGTTAAGTTTATCTCCCACCAAAAGTGCACAAAATGCTGTGACAGAGGGTCAGGGTGCCACCTCTACCGACGACATAGGTAATAACAGAGCAACAAAAGAGGGAGACGAGCCAGAAGAAGATGCTGATGATGATAAGGAGAGTGGCACCTCTTCGACAAGTCATAGCACAACCCACGGCTTTGATAATGGATCCATTGTGAACATCATGTCGGAAGACACTAACAACATCATGATGTTTTTTTGGATGGCTCATTTCATCTGGGCGATCCCTCTAAAGGTAATATGTAAACATATTCATATAATCATGATGCGAACATGATGATTATAAAAATGTATAATATAAGCAGCAAACATTTTTAACTGAGCATGCAGAAGAACTCAGAAAAAAATCAGGTAAATAATATGTAATCAGTTGGATTAAATTCAATGATCAGATATACAGATTAATGAACGTATGAACAATGAATTTGGCGATGTAGTGTGCGCGTGTATCGCAAATTCCGATTCGCAATACGTGTATGTATTTTAGGGTTAGGTACCTAAAGCCAATGAGTTGACCCCCATACCCGGTTGTGGAATCTAAACAAAGATTATTACAAACTTGCCCTTTTTACACTCACCTTTCGGATGTTTATTGTTGTGCCATATTAACCCCATACTCATAAGGATACCCTTAAATGATTTATTGTTGCAGCATGTCGTCGAAGAATATTATATGAGTAATGCTATTGTCAGCAAGACTAATTTATCATGCAGGCTGTATTATGAAATTTTAAATGTCAATAATGCTTCATTAGTTAGTGTCAATACGTATTGTTATCGTGATTTACATTATTACAAATAGCTATACATAGGGTGCGTATATTTTGCTAATTGACAAATAAAATATAATGGCATCCAATGTTGTTGTTTGGTCCAGACGAACAACGTTTTCCAACATTGGAACTGACGTTGATGTTTATAATATGCTGTTTACTGTGATTCATGCGACTTGTTCTAATATGAAATATTTGAGTAAAAAAACATTTTGTTAACCTTATTATTTGTAAATTCTAGTTGAAATAAGAATCGAAAAAGAGCTCAGTTGATAGAACAGAAAATAGTACCACAATTTTACGGTATTTGTCAGACACGTAGAAAATTGATCGATGAACCATGAATTAATACTACTGGAGTAGACTTTAAAATAAAATCTTGTCACTCAATCAAGCGTGTTATCATCTCAATCGATACCAATCCTTCAATTTTTTTCTTGTTTTTTTTGTTCCTAGTTGGCTATACTCATGACTCTCCTCTACTTCCAGCTTGGCTACAGTGCTCTTATTGGTGCTGGAGTTTGTATTCTAATAATGATACCACTTCAATTTCTGATTGGCAAAAAAATGTCGTCCAATTCGAAGGAACTGATGGTAAGCTTGATTACAGGCATCACAATAAAAGTACAATGATCATTTGTAGTTATTTTTCATTAACATACATACGACGACTTGTCATACGGTGCAACTCTAATGTATCAGACCTACATCAAGTTTCAGTTTTACCACATTCCTCCAGAGATATTGATTATTGACAGCAACAATTTAGAAATCAGAGCTGGGGTTTTACAGTAGTTTTACAGAATAAAATATGGACCTAAATCATGCTTTTGTTCTCAGCTCACGTGGTAACCACATAATAATTAATTTGACTCAATGGGTAGTGGCTTTCCACGTAAAGGTATGTGGTATGCAGAGATCATACGCATTGATTCCAGGCAAATATTTGATTCATGTATAAGTACACATATTGTTACATGGTTTAAATTTTTTTGTTTGCAGAACGCGAGTTGTTTTTTAATTTTGTTACAGAGTTTTATAATCCAGCTATAAAGCAATAACAGCCGTTAACATGACAGTTTACGCAGGTTATACATTGTGTGTTTAAGATAATAATGGAATTACATAGGGAAAAAATTTCTTGTTGAAAAATAGAAATGACAAAAGATACATTTAGGTACATACAAATATATTCAAGCTTATAGAAGGGTTCACTCAGGGATAATAATAAGCTGTACAAAAAGGATTTTATGGCATTATTTATATCTTCATACATTTTATTACAATCTTGTTGGATCACTCTCTTATCGTATGATTGCTCGTCTACCAGACAACTGTCTTTGTTCTCCTGGTCTCATGGTTTCTTTGTGAAAGAATCAAAAGATGAAGAGTGCATGTTAATTCTCTCCAATTTATATGATGATAGTGGATTTGTAGACTACTTTTCAGTAAAGCAAAATTGTTACTCCTCTGCTATGTGTTGTACGTGTGCCGTTGTATGAATAATGATGGCATGGGATGATAAGAATATTGCTAAATGCTAACCAAGTTTAGAGTAAACTAATTAATAATCACGTTTGGTAGATAGCTCAGGGTAGCTTAGAGACTATTTTTTGTCTATTTTATAAGTGGAACTCCCTTTTCATTCGTATACATTCACACAAACATGCACGATAATTTCTTTTCAGGTTGAAAAGTTATTGTCGTTGTCATGCATATATTTTTACATTCTCCTTATGGTAAAACTGCTGAGTCATTAGCTGTTTATTGCAGAGATTTACCGAACATACAAGTTTTACATGCAACGTTGCAACTTGCACATCTGCATTTACTTGTCCTGACGGGCATGAAAATATTTACTTTTACGAATTCGGGTATATGGGTTTATCATTTTATCATTTTGCGGTTACTTGCACATATCCTGAATGAGTTTTTTTTATGATAGTGCAACCGCAACTGTCCCACAATAATGCAATGCTTGCTTATTTTCTCTGATATTAATTTTGTTATTTTGTAGCTAAAAAGTTGCTATATTTACAAACCAGTCCGAAGTCAATCACTTCATTGAGCCTAAAAATCACGCTAATGTGGTTACCAAAGTCCTTTTTGTTTACAAATATTTGATAATAAAATATGTATGTTGTCAATGTAAGTAATTCAGGTATGTTGGGATGAGTAGAATTTGATCAGTGTAATATCATGGACAAAGGTCCTGGAACTTTGTTAGGATTCCGATATAATTAAACAGCTCATTTAGTAAATTTAATGGGGCGGGTAAAAAACGAATAATTGAAAACTAGATGGAAAATATAAAAGTCCAATATTGAATATACAGTTTTGCATGGTTTGGAAATTTGATCCGTGAAATCAAAATCGTATGCTTTTTTGCCAGTTGAATCTGAGTTTCCGCATGCTCTCTTGTAAAAATACTTAAATTGAGGGCTCTGCCTTTTTATTTTTTGTTGCATGCTTTACTTTTTAAGTTTACATCAGAATGAATCTGAATATGTGTACTACACATTGTGTAGCGTGAGCGTGCAATAAAATAAAATTCTTCTGTATTAAATAATTCATTAACCAAAACTTGAGTTACTTCTTATTAGTTGACTGGAGTGGAATGCGTTGAAGTCGAATGTACAGAAAATGAAACTAATTTTACATCCATCAGTACACACAAGTAGATAATTGCTGATGTGCATAACCTTGATTTATTCTCGAAGTACCTATAAGTATATGTACATATGTATATGTCTATATAATATTGTTATGTTGTATATAGGTATGTACAAAAAACACAAGCTAGCTTTAGCTTTAGTACAGTCATAGGTAGATGCATAGCTTGCTTTCGTGAATCTCTTTAAGTTCCTAGAAGCATTAAATAGAAAAATATTTATCTTGCCTTTGAATCCATTCATTGGCTGTCTAGCTTTGAATTTATTTATACAAATGGTAATGGATATGATGTCTTGTTTTGAGCAGTTTTTTAATAAGGAAAATAAATCAATACTAACTTAGCTTAAATGATGTGCTTATATTTTTTTATGATATTATTGTTTCAATTGGGCACGCTTTAACAGATATCATGATGACTTAGTTGAATTGATTGACAAGTGTGTTTTACGGCATGAAAAAATCAAACGTGATGCAATTGAATGTTTATTTATGATGCGTGTTTATATGAAAAAGTGTAATATCTGCATATATAATTAAATAACCCCTGAATCTTTTCCCTTTTCATAATAAAATCATGTCATTTTTAGGAGCGATGTGACGAACGACTGCGGACAATTAGTGAAATCCTGCAGGGTATCAAGCTACTAAAATTACAGGGATGGGAACAGCTCTTCAGTCAAAAGGTTTTTAACATCCGTGAAAAAGAATTAACAAATTTGGACAAAGATCTTTTGTATCGTTCCATTATGAGTAAGAAATCACGGTACTACAAAAAAAACGTGTTTATGATGTATGTATACTTAGTGGAAGATTTATGCTTCATGTATCAATTTGTAAATTTTAACCCATGAGCGCATTATTTCAAAAAGGAGCTATGCATTTTTCAAATGTCATTTTTTGCCATCTCTAGCATTTCTCACTCACATCTCGTCAGTTCTTGTGACAGTCGTGACGTTTGGCCTGTACCCATTCATTGAGTCTGAGAAACTTGAGCCACCCAAGGTTTTTGCTGGACTGGCTTTGTTCAATCAACTTACCGTGCCGTTATTCATCTTCCCTATCACCGTCCCTGTCGTGATAGATGCCCTGGTAATTCGTTTCATTATTGCTCAAAATGCATTTCAAACGACTGATATATGTATATAATATGTTTCCTGTTTTACTAGCATAATGGTGAACAAAATAGTGTACAAATGTATTTGTTATCCCTTCGTACTTTTTTCTTGCTTGAGGGTGAGCTAGTTCATGTGAATGATGCTAGTGAAAAAAGCTTAATGATGGTATTAAATCCTCGAAATCCAACAACTATTTTGTAGTTTTAAGTAGCAAATTGTTTTGATGAAGATGATATGTAATTCTGGTTTCTGTTGTTGTTTTTCCCTCATGAAGGTGAGCACTCGTCGAGTACGGGAGTTTTTGTTGTTGCCAGAAGCATCATCTTTACCAGAACACGATGCAGAGAGTAGAAATGGAAATGGGAGCTCCACGGAAAGGGATGGGGATCGTAAACGTCCTGTGATTGTGAAACCACAGCAGAATCTGAGTGTACCAAATAAATGCAGAAATGTGGATATTCAAGCCAGCTCAGACTCTGTGTTTGTTTTGGAAAATATCGCAGAAGATGAGGAAGAGTTGCAGGATAATAATGGATATATTGAAGAGTGTGAGATTGAGTTGCTTGCAGCAACGTCGTCTCCAAATGGAACGCGACAAGGGAATGATGAACTTGAAAAGAAACGCGTAGAACAGAGCAATGAAGGTACGAGCACTAATATTGTGCGGTTGAAGAATTGCAGTTTTTCTTGGGATGAGTCAACAACATCACCATCAGCATTGAGTACTTTGCCTGGTGCAAATAATCACCAACATAATAACACGAATGGCAGAAGCCGTCAGAATGGACTATCCGAGATTTCTATAGAAATTCCCAGAGAAAGGCTGACTGTCGTGGTAGGGCCAACTGGAAGTGGGAAAACTTCTTTCATCAGTGCAATCCTCGGGGAAATGCGGATAACTGGAGGGGAAATGAGTTGGGCACCCAATATGGGTATCGCGTACGCGGCAGCCACGTGAGGGAATAATAATGGGTTATTGTCATTGTGTTGTAGGCATACTTCCAGAAGTTCCCCTTTCGCAAATAGGGTCAGAGGGCATTTTTTTTTGAAAGGTGTCGGAAAGTTGTCAGATTTAATGAGCGATCGCTCAAGGGTTTCCAAAACTTCCTTACGTAAACCTTTTGCAAAAGGGGTCGTCCCGGCTTTCCCGGGCACTTCTGGAGGTATGTAAGGAGGAATAATTTTAGATCAAAAGTTTTTCTTGTATACAGGGCTAGGGCGTTGTACTCAAACGCAAATGTGGTGATTCTTGACGACCCACTGTCAGCTCTTGACGTTGAAGTAGCGCATCACGTGTTGGACGCCGGGATCATCAAATTCCTTCTGAGATCCAGGCGAACCGTAATCTTGGTAACGCACCATTTACCTGTACTACATCATGCATATCACATCATTGCAATGGAACGAGGAATAATACGGATACAGGGAACCCTTTCTGAAATCCAAAGCCGAGACCCGGAGTGTTACAAAGAGTGGCAGGAGATGATTAGTCGGAAGGAGCAAGAGCTCCATATTCAACGTGAGGGAAGAACTGCCAAAGAGAGATGGTCTCTGTTAAAACTCGTGTCAAGAGTGGGTCTTCAGTTTAAGTACAACCGAATGGCTGACAAATCCAATTGGAAAACAGATGAGGAGACGAGTGCACAGTTGGAACCATTTCGCAAGAGAAAGGGGACTTTTGCACATGTCAAAAATTTGTCACACGACATGTTTCTTCCAAGCGATGAGTGTCACGATGACATTATGACACCTCTACTACGTCGTCGTGCTGTAAGTCGTACGTCGAGAGACAGCAAAACCTCCGCCAGCTCGAGCAAACACATTCAGCTCCAGCGAATGAGCTCCCTACAGCCTGAATCAACCGCGGGAAAAAATAGGAGTCCCTCAGTGGGAAAAAGGTTTAAAAGGCTCCAGTCTCTTCCGGCGGAAGATGAAGTTGTGGACGGGAGTGTTAATCCTGCTGCAAGCTTATCACCGAAAAGCACAAAAGCAACAGTCACAGGGGCTGTAGTTGATGGCTTACCACGTAGTAGCGTAATTGGGGGCAGCGCAGGAACGGTATCGACAAGTGGAAATATGAGCGAAATACCCTCGCCTAGTCCCCGTGTTCAAGATAATCTCTTCAAGAAACTGTTCAGCTCGAAGAAAACAATCTCGTCAACTGGGTCGTCAAATACAGAGCTAGAGAAAATTTCCACAGCAGCGTCCCCTTCTTCGCCTCGACTCGCTTCAATTATTTCCGGAGCGAGTGAGGGAGATTTTACTGAAGATGAGATGGAGGATCCCGAGGAGGCTTTACTTGCTCGGGAAAGTAGTCAGGATGAGAGGGAGTACGGGAAAATACCGTTGAGAGTGTACTTATCCTATATCACAGCATGTGGTAAGGTTGTGAGTGGTCTGTACTTGTACTCTGCAATTGGTTACGAAGTTGTCAGGGTTTACACAAACTTTTGGTTGAGTGAGTGGAGTGACACTGTCCACCAGTACAAGGATGATCAAGAGAAATATGATCAGATCATGTCTTACTACTTTAATATTTATGTCGTGCTCAGTATTGCCACTGTAGTTGTCTCGCTATCGTGCAATCTCCTTGGAAAACAAGCTGGAGCCAATTCGAGGGAAATACTTCACCAGAGGATGATGGATCGAGTTGTCAGATGTCCTGTCAGATTCTTTGAGAGCACACCTATTGGAAGGATTATCAACCGGTTTTCCTCGGATGTCGCAGTTGTTGATCGTGTTAGTACAACAAATCCTCCATTAAAAAACTACTCCATAATTCATTCATTAATGTAATTTAGTTTCTAGATAGATCAAACGTCAACATTAGTGCACTTTTGTTACCTTCATGATACATTTACACAAGAATTTTTTTTTCACTTGTCAACAAATTATGTCTGATATTCTCTAATTTCGCACGTACAATTTAGAAAATATGTATAGGGTTTTTGAGCATGTTTGTCTTTGCATACGACATTCAGACTGAGATAAATATCATCAAAGGTTTTTAAAGCAACCAGAGTCCTTTTTAGGTTCTTTTGAAAAGTAAGATTCTTTTCAAGAACATTTCTTTATCGCGGGATTAAAAAAATAGTCAATTCCTTTGCAAAAATGTGTACGTACACAATTCACAAAACGAAGCAACAACCTGCACAAATAAATGGCTGCATTGATTTAATTAAATACACATACACAAAATATGCTGTCCAATTTTTACTTTTTACTTTGTTGTAATTGCAGAAACTGTGTATTTCCATGCAACGATTCCTCCAATTCGTCTTTCTTTGCGTTTCTGCAATTGTGGTGAATGCAATAGTAAACGCATGGTTTTTATTGCTGGCCATGCCCATCGTCGCAATATACTACTACATTCAGAGATTCTATCGTTTCTCTTCAAGGTGAGTATACAGAGTATGCATCTTTTCTTTCTTTCAGAACGACGTTGGGAAATAAGTCAATGCAGTGAAAATTTCAATTCTTGATGAAAAACTAGATAAAGTGAAAAGAATTAAAGCAAGTGCATACATGGACTTCTCATGGGTCATTTAATTTGTAATGGTTTTTAGAAATCAAAACAGCTTTCTTCATTTATTTACAGGGAACTTCAGAGAATACAAGCCATTTCTAGAGGTCCTATCTATTCGCACTTTCATGAGACTTTAGAGGGATTATCGACAATCCGGGCTTTCAGAGAACAGAAACGCTTTACAAACCAAATGCTAGCCACTCTTGATTCCCACAATAAAGCTGATATGTTTATCAACGTGGGCAATCGCTGGCTGAGCATTTCTTTGGTAAGAACCATGAAGTGTTACTCATTTCATCCACCAACTAACTATAGTATGTCATGAGTCATATGACAACATTTGTCGCTGAAATATGGATTCTTTCTTGGTATTGTTTTTTCACGTATTCCAACTTTCAACTGATGTATTAAAAAAAAACTCAACAAAACGGTATCACTGTATCTACTACTAAATCACAAGTTGATCCTGAGTGCAATCATTTCCCCAAAAAGTGAATTCACGTATCATACTGCTTTGGAATGTCTACAATAACACCCGCTTGAGGTCATTTCTATGGTTACTTGTATTCCTTTTATGACATGACATAGCGCTATATATTTTTATGAAGAAAGTTCTACACGCATAGTACTATACATAGGCTCAAGGACTGTCATTTTTCAAAGCGCCATTACCCTTTTTATTAGATTGTTGATCTTTGATAAGGCATACACCCACTCAGGGAAAGAAAAGAATGTGTGATGTAGTGGTAGTAGTAAAATCCTTGTGTTGATTGAGTACAGATAGTATGACAGTATGAGTTTGTGACTAATATAATAATAATATCACCAGCTCGCATGAACAATGAAATATGTTGAAAAATACGTTGCTACGTTACGAAATCAAATGTACTCCACCATTACAAACAATATGTTTCCTTATGCGCTATTCCTAACATGATTCATTGTTCATGCGAGCCGGTGGTATAAATGTATGCAGCATTGTATGTATGTAAGCCAATGCAATGTAGTTACCATGTTTCGGGTTGAATTTCGATAGGATTATCTCGGTGGCGTGATAGTATTTTTGGCAACTCTAGCCGCTGTAATTTCATCTTACATCTACCCAGAAGCTGTAACTGCCTCAATGGTGGGTCTTGCCATCAATTACACTCTGCTCGTTCCTGTCTATCTAAACTGGGTTGTCAAGTTTCTAGCCGAAGTGGAAATGTTCATGAACTCGGTGGATCGGATAGACAGATATGCTGAATTAGAGATTGAGGATTATGAGGGGAAAATCCACGAGGACTCCCTTCCACAGGATTGGCCAACAAGTGGGGAAGTAAAATTTGAGGATATATCTGTACAATATGGACCTGACAGACCCACCATTATCTCTGGACTGAGTGTAGATGTGAAGCCGCAGCAGAAAGTAGGAATTTGTGGGAGATCGGGCAGTGGCAAATCCTCTCTTCTCATGGCTCTCTTTAGAATCTCTGACGTGAAAAATGGACGTATCCTAATTGATGGTGTGAACATACATGAAATCCCACTTTTAAAGCTCAGATCAAGCTTTTCCATCATTCCACAGGAGAATATCATGTTCAGTGGAACAGTGCGATTTAACCTGGATCCGGAGGACAAAATACCTGACCTTGACATATGGTCGGCGCTTGAACTCTGTCGAATGAAAGAGGCAGTAATGGACATGCCTGGACAACTGGGCAAGTTAAAACATATTTATATTTTGTGATAAAATCTCGCATATTATGCCTACCTACATACTATGACATAACCCACATATTATGTACACTTTCGTGCCAACGTCAATGACGCTTGATCATTTCACTAATTTATTTTGAAATCACAGATGCTGAAATCAAGTACGGTGGAGAGTCGTTTAGTGCCGGGGAAAAGCAATTGCTCGCTTTGGCACGGGCTATTCTTCATAAGTCTAAAGTGGTAATAATGGATGAGGCGACAAGTTCTGTAGATATAGCCACTGAACGAGTTCTACTTCAGGTGGTCAAAGACGTGTTTAAAGATTCAACTGTACTAACAATCGCGGTAAATAAATACATGCCACATATTATCTATTATCTACATGACAAGAAAGTGAGCCAAGGTTTCATATAATTTTTTTCTCATTTGTATACAGCATCGCCTTGACACAATCATTGACGGGGATAGAGTTCTTGTCCTAGAAGATGGAAAACTAGTGGAGGATGGGAATCCTGCGATTCTAATCAAAAAACCGATGAGTCATTTTGCCACAATGGTTAGAAGTGCCGGAGAACAAAATAGACGCAATTTTTAATGTAAATATTTAAAACATTATGTATTGTAGTATAGAAAATAATTTTCAAACCGTTTGCAAATAAATGATAAACAATTTTAAACCGTTAATCCACGATGGATTTTGGAATGTTATTTTTGTTCACTCAAAATACAAACAAGATACATGACGTGTCAGTAAAACTAAATTTTTTAGTCTAGTAGAACACATACTACAGCGGAAACTCTTTGATGTCAAATTAACAGTAATACTTGTATATCAGTGTATGTCAAATACTTGAGGAGCGCAATGCCGTCAGTACGCAATTCTGCCTTTTAAAATTGCGATAAAAAGATTTTTTTGTTCCTTGCACTTTAGTTTACTATCCACCAATTCATGATTCCATTTCTATCCCTTTTCTATTGACACTTTTTTTTACTGATTTGGATTACTTTTTTCTGCTATGCTGGTTTTAAGTATGTATGTGATCTTTGTTTACACAAAGTGGTGGTATGGAAGTGAGGATTGCGACTCAAACGGGGAGAACAAAAAATGTAATAAATGATGAATGGTGCTTTTGATGTATAGCACTAGTTACGTATGCACCTATATTACATTTTTGTTTGTTTAACTTTGGCTGCTGCTGCTGCTGCTGCTGGCGTGTTGTTGTTGTGAGTTGCTCACGAACTTGCTTTGGTGTTGATGATAATAATGATGGTTTGTTGATGTGATATATAAAGTTTAAAAGTGAAAAGCCAACAACAACGTTGTTGTTAACTAGTGAATGAATGGTATACGTATAATACAACTAGTGAGGAGCTCATCATTGCATGTTTGTTAGCACAAAAGTTTAACTTTATCCTTTTCTTTCTTTCCCTTGTCGTTTTGTACTCGACTCCTCGTTGTGAAGTTAAATTAAAACGGAAGCAATTCTATCAGGAACGGAACATGAGCCAAATGGAAAGGGAAACAAGTAGCGGTGACAAGTAATCAGTACTACTAATTGGCATAATATTCCAAGAAAAAGCACATTTCCAACGGATTATTTTTACATATTGCACGATATGGTGAACCTTCTATACATTTTCATACAATATAATTATACATATGAAATATATAAATTGCGGATTGAAAAAAGTCGTTGGGGCTATTTTCTGCTATCGCTCGTCGTAAATGCATGCATAAAAACGCCCTCTCTTTCCACGGAAACGATTAGTCCGACCAGAAAACTGACTGAGTAGAATTTGCTCATTTGTTGTCAGTTGACGAAATATCAAGCACTGTGCGTGCGATCTATCAAGAATAACGACAAGGCAAGCAACTTGTCCTTATCATTGCAATCAATCAACAAGAGCTTGCTACTAGAACCAGAGAGAGTCTTGCTACTACTACTGCTCCCGTTAGAAGTCTCCGATCAGCGTTTTGATCAACCACAATGTATAAAAGTAATGCTTTGCTTTTTATTGTGCGTAGATTATATCTACTAGATGTACATAATATCTACCCAATTAATTAATACCTCTTGTTCACTCGTGCTCACATAATTGGCCATGAAATGACACATCAGTACAGTGTCCTTAGGTTTCTTCCGGTGACAAAATCAAATCGTACTAATTAATTGATTAGATACTACTATACAATAAAGCAATACAAATAACATAAATAAAGCTGGAAGACTTGTAAATACGTAGCTGAAAGTCAATCGAATAATACGGCTGACGTATTACGTCACTTGCTGTTGTTTAATGGCAAAAAATCAAAATTTTCTCCATACCTACCCCGGGGGCTGAAAATCAATAGGTATCGGCTCGGCTTCTGAATTATGCCCTAAGGTACCTGTGTAACAAATATGAAGACATTCGAGTACACCGTTCTGAAGATAACGTACTCACAGACACAGACAACCCTGCCAGTATTACAGCTTTATTACGTAGCTGTGTAACATCATAGTATTGATTTACCTGAGCTTGTGCGTCTGTCTGAGAGCACGATATCTTCACAACGGTTTACTCAAATGCCTTCATATCATTCGATTCATTATCAGCTATTTACAGGTCTTACAGCTTTATTTGTGTTTATTTATCAATTCCCCAAAAATAATAGAACAACTTTACAAAGATTGGTTTTAAAAGTTGATTTTTGGAATCACATTCATTAAGATATATTTTGACAGCTACAATTGTATTGTATTGTATTGCCAAATTTATTCAAGTTTCAAAATCAACAACGTTAATGGTATTACATTGATTTAGAAGACTAAGGATAACAACATTTCATAACGTATGTATAAAAATAACACGTTTGTTTACATGAAATTGTA
>JAHZNC010003790.1:0-12856 GCA_027744095.1 Zhuqinia jingwanae | reverse complement strand
TTATCTTGCGGACACACACACACACACAGACAAATATGGGTAAATCATTACTACGCTGTATACACAGCTTCGTAATAATGTGTCGAATACGCTTACATATTTGTGTATGTCTAAGTTTGTATTATTTAAAGCAATTGAACACGGCTTGCTTCTTTTTCTGAATTCCGGCAAGCTAATAACCAAATAAGTAACTCTCTGTCTTTATTTTGAAATATTACTATACATACTACTGTAATTACTTACTGAACGCTTTTACTTGCTAAAATTATGAAAATATGCTGTTTTCAAGTGATTTCACCATGTACATTAGGAACCAAGAAAATAAATCAATTCGCAACAGTTACCCATTTATTAATAATACACAAATGACGCTGTAATATTTAATTAATGAAAAATCGCAAGTCAAAGTTAATGGAAATCGGCTGAGCCATTAGTTTCGTTAGTAGAGGAAGATTGCACCGAAGAAAGTGAAATCGAAGTATATATAAAGAGTAATATATTAAATTATAATAAGTATAATTAATAATAATTATGCAAAATGTACGTACTACCTAACAATGCACTTTCAAACACACATATATTATCTTCTATCGCACAAGTAAATGGACAACACACTTGAGTGGAAAGTAATAGAAATTCCTTGGTCTTGTTGTACTAGTGGGCGAATGATATGTGCATACATTTTCGTAAGCAAATCTCATTGTCATCCTATGGAACCATAAAACTTGTTGTCGAGCTATAAATCATAAAACATGACAGACTTCTTGCAATTACTGACACTAACTAAATCAAGTATTTAAATTTTCATCACGAAGATATGTAACTTCAGAGCAGCAGAAGAAAGGGGCAACATCAAACGCTGCACTGTGCCGTTTGTGTTGTTGTTGTTGTTGTTGTGACAAGGACAAGCACGAAATGAAATCCCACAGTGATCTCTCTGATTATTGCTTTAATGTATAGTCATCATAGTTTGAAAAAAGAAGAGAAAATATATATTTGTTTCAGTTAAAAATCATTTAGCAACGCATTGCACTATTACATGATACATTGCACGAAGAAAAAGCAGCGTTTTATTATTAACTAGATAGGTATCATATATGCACGTCTGCTGGATAGACATTCCATTATATCTCTTTAATTATCTATATATCATATATCAGATTACATAATATATGTACATATACTGAGGATATGATAGAAAAAAAGTTGTTTGAACACGATCATTTTTAAACGGAAAGCGAATATTTACACTTAATATTTTCCCTTCTAATGCAACAGCACACATTATTATTTATTTTTTTATTATTATTATTATTATTGAATTTTCTCGCTGGTATTTCATTTCCTCTGTTGTTGTAGTATGATTTTTTTTTGATTTAGCGGAGCAAGGATTCAACAGCCTCTATAAATGACTTTGTAAATTGTCTCTCAGAAAACCTGTCCACAGATGCGGTTGCTTGTTCACGGATAACTTGACGAGATTCTGGAGTCATTAAGATTATGGTTCGTATTGCCACACCTACACGTTTGAAAACAAGAAGAGTTAAAAAAATATTACGTACATAATAACACTACATGAGAGTGCATTTGCGCATCTAAATATCCGCTTAAGTTAGTTAGTATACATGTGTGGATCATGGATATATATATATACATATATACCTATATATTCATAGCTCAATGTGTGTAATGTATAATGATAAGAATAAATTAAAACGTGCTCTGCGTTAGATTATGCAAGCCATAAAGCCATTGTATTATACCTGTTAACAGGGTTGGCACACGAGAATATTTGTAATCTTTTGTTACATGTTTATCATTATTATTTTTTGTTATCCAAAAAAGTACTTAAGTAGCACATATATGCATTCTTTGAATTAAAGAGCACCATAAAAAATAGATCATTTGTCAGTACCTATGCCAAATTGGTCGTTCCATGTGGTATGCATTCCAATCAGTGCGTCATTCAATTCCTCCTTAAGCTCTTCAAATGAAATACTGACACGAAACTTGACATTGTCCTCTACTGACAAATGCTTACATAGATCCTCCATGTCTTGTACCCTTCCAGCATCCTCATCATTCCGACAAGTCCCAATTATCACCAACTTGAGTTGATTCCATTCATTCTCTCTCAAAATTTCCCTGAGTTGATACATTGTGCGAATTTGCAGGGGATGATCCTTATCCGGGCCAAAGGGAGCAACAGAAACAATTTTAACCACTGTGTTATCTTCAGTGTCATCCTTTTTCGATATTGTTTTAAAGCCGTCAACATCACATGGTGGGAAGACTTTGTACGTTTTACTTGGACACTGCCAAATCTGATGGATTTGCTCCTCCGTCCAGCTCGAGTTGACCATGACAATGTCACTACAATTTCCAGTCCAACGATACAAAACGGAGAAGAACTTGTAATACCAGACAAGGAAGTAGCATGTGATAAACTTGTTTGATGAGGTGGATCTCAGTTGATGGTTGGAAAGATAAGGTTGTTCTGATCGGTATATAGAGAGTCGCTGTAGCATGTCTGTAGTTATTGTTGGAGAGTGAACATAACAACCAACCCGACAGTTGCCCAGATATTTGAACAAAGGAAGCGTGAATGTGTAGCCTGATGTATCAATGAACACATCTGTAAACCAAAACGATAAGGAAGATAAAAAAAATTACCCATTGTTAGTTGTGAGTGGAGCATAAGATACAAAATGGAGGGTTCATTACATAAAAAAGTTTTTTTTTGTTACAATACAGACATTTCGTTACAATACTTTCAACCTTTATAGAAGTAACTTGGTATTAAAAATATGTACCTACTTCAAGTTTACAAATTCAACATAAAGGGATGAAAGGGTAGATTAATAGAATATATGACAAATGTACATGGTACTTATATATGAAATTGTATATTTGTAGAATTTAAGAAGATGTCGTGTAGGATGTGGCTGCTATTTCGTCTCTAAAACCGTATTCGTTCATTTTTTAATGGAAAGTTGTCAAAATATTTTTTAAATGAGACAATGGTTGATACAAAGAGTTGAAGAATATAGCAGTGTGGGGTTTGAACAGGAAAAGTAAACTACTCTTTTGGATTTTCACAGTTTTTGTTTCGCACCTATCATAAGTCGTTACTTTTATTTGCTTGATGGGTAATGAACGAAATGTTTTCATTAGGATTGTTAGCATAAGCACAATAAAATTACCAACGACGGGAAAAAATAAAAGACACAAGGTCATAAAATAAATCCATCAAATAAAAAAATACGTAGGTAAATTTGATATTGTTATTAATATTAATGCTTTTAAAGGAAGTACACACATGCCTTCCTTTCCGAGATTTTTTTTTATTACCAGGAACAAATTTCATGAGAGCCTCAAGTCCTAAGTACACAGATCCGAGATGCTGTCCCAAAAGTGTGAAAATTCGATAATTTGATGGTTCCACCCATTTCCGCTTATGTAAATAAACTAATTCAACTGGATCCGGAAGAACAATATTGAAGCGCTGTTTGACGTTTGCGAAGACTTCTTCTGGCGATGCATTCGTTTCTCCGGTGTATACGACGAACTGGGAGTCTGGATACCTAATATATTATATAAACTTTTTTACTTATGACTTTATGACATTCATTGAATTTCATAAGCTGTATATGCATCTTAGCTTTACAATTATCAGAAAAACAATTCCATTATTTTTAAACTAACACTACAACTATGCAATAAAATTTTTAAATCATGAAAATATCTTACATTATTACACTTTACAAGCAATTATTTGTAAACATAGTACGTAATAAGTGCATAGGTATTTATGAGGTATGTATAAGATTTACTCAAACTGACGTACTAAACAGTTAAGTGTCTCAAAGGAATAGAAATCCCATTGTAATGTGGTAAAAAAATGCTTGTGGTGGCGTTTATTCCCACATAAAAACCTCAGGCTGTGTAAGAAAGTATGCACGTTACCCCGAGGGCGGAAACGGACTGGATCTCTAATCCATTTTTTGTGCATTGATAACCGGACTCCATCACAAAAATGCATGACAATTTGATTGCAGTCACTTTTGAATTAATTATTTTTTTGAAAAGGGGCTTATAGGTTCACGCCTGTATTAGTAAAGGAAATCAAATATAAGTAAAATCGGAAGAAGGATGATGGTGGCGAGGAAGTGTAGGTGGATAAACACTAGATGTTAAGTTGGATGAAAGGATGCTTATTTTCGTGCGGATGCGTGTAAATACTCGTCGGTCCCTTATGAATTTAAATGCCTATAACTACAAGAAAAAATGAATGAAATATTTCGGTCCGTAATACATAATAAAATAAGTAGTGAGAGAAAAAAGATCAATTAATAACCTATTCAATAATTCATTCCCTTCTTGATGATTCTATAAGAGTTTCTCTATATGTAGTGTACTATGCGCAACCTGATTGAGTGCACAAACAATTTTGTTCTGTATAAAACAATATGCTGTACAGACGGTGTTTTCTTGTGAAACTTGTGAACCCATGCTTTATTTCTTGTTCTTAAACACTCAGGTAAATAATAATAATAATAATAACAATAATGGAAATAGTATGTAATAAGAAATTTTAATACAGTGATTACGGTCCCATGATAATATGGTTAGCGGTGGTGGTTGATTGGTATATGTGGTTAGTGGTTAAAATATAAAATGATGGAATTGGTTTTAACAATGAAAAGGATTATAAAAGATTGCCAAAGCATACCTCAACAAAAGGAAAACCATAAGAAGAAGATGAGAATCGAGAGCGAGAGGGGAGGAAAAAAAGATGGTAGAGTTGTTTCATATCGGAAAGAAGGGAAAACTTATTATTATATTTTTGACTGGAAAATACTTTTACCAAGAAATACGGTTATTATTAGTAAGCAAAGATTATACTTATTATTATACGTAACTTATATAATATAACAACGATACAGAATAATACAGATGCAGGTATGTACTTTATTAGGATATATCATGAAGCAGTTAAGAAAAAAGATGAGATAGGATTTTAAAAAACTTAAAAGTGGAAAGGAAATTGTACTTTGTCTGAAGACATCTCAAGGCTATCCATAACACTCTTTCCCGGCCTGTACCAGAGTTGCAGTGTGGATGAAATAGTCCGATTGATATACGCTCCTCGGACGTTGATTCATTCTGAAGTGCTTTCTGTTTCCGGATTTTCTAAACAAAAAATCGTTAGGATAAGTGTCAATAATGTTTTGCATTTCGCTATAATGATACATTACACTGTAAGCAACAATGTAAAGCAAAAAATCCTGCATTTCATTTTTCCAAATCATTAATACATAGTATCACAACTTTTTTTGCTAAATATTGAATTTAATTTTTAATTTGAATATTATATTAAAATGCCCAAGTTAGTAAAATTACTTATAAAAGTAAATAGTTACTAAAGTCAAAACAAATGGCTTAAAATTAATTATTTCGGTAACCACAATAACTAGTCCTTACTTTTCTACATTTATTTTCCAATTTAATACTTGAGATCTTAAAAAATATGAAATGATGGTGAGAAAACTTAAAATGAGAAGTCTTATGAAGTGGCCTCTTCTGCATCATTTCTTCAATTTATCATGTGTCTGAATCCTAGGTAGCTCGCATACGATGATGCTTTTTTGTTTAGCATGTATACCTATTACTACATTTTCTTGACACCTTCAGAACAGAACTAACAAGAGTTTAACTACTTTAACTAGTAAACGGTAGGGCAGGAATTGCACTAGGAAATCATTCTATTCTATAAAGATTTTGTTGATTACTGTAAAACCTACTCTTGAGGGAATATGAAATCAATTGCCATTACAAAATGCTCACATATGATTTGACCGATTTTGTTTAAAAAAAAATGTTTCGAGCTAAGACCACCATACCAGCAGCATTATTAATAATTAATATCTACCTATCCCATCCCACAGGTACAAAGTGGAATCAAGAACTTTTGTTGCTGTTGTGAGTCACAACTTGTGACTCTTCATTTGAAAGTCATTGTTATTGTGTAATAAATTAATTTAATTTATTAGTAAACACGAATGTGATTTTACTATTAAATTCAACTTAGTCATCGGGGAAAGGAATAGAACTTTAACTGTAAAAATAAAATACGCGACGAAGACTTCTAGTTTTTTACTCGGTACAATAGTAGTTGTTTTTCAATAATCCATTCCGTTTTTTCTTCTACACCCCACTTGCCTACCCCGTTACGAGAGTTCAATAGGATGGTTTTTGGTTTGTCATGTAAGGCGCCAGTGAATGTTTACCTGTTTTAGAAAGAGGAAGATTAGGCCAAGTGATGCGACCCATAAAATTCCTGTAACAACCAACATGAAGAAGAGCATCTCGGATGAAGAACACGGTCATTTGTTGGTTGCTTTTGGGAATAAAAATTGTTAGGTAGACTTAGAGCCGGTTTGTGTGAGAGCACGAGAGCCCTGCGCAGATCTATCTACAAGTAAGTACCCAAGATCTAATTATTTGTAGCTGTCATCAAGAGGCTGGGCCATAAAATTGCTTCAACTTTCGTGGTGTTTATTAAATCCTCCACGCAAATGTTGCACTCTTCTGATCTCATCTTTTTTTCCTGTAGGAAAAACATAAAATAAAATAGGAAAGTACGCTTAAAATACAAGACTCAAGTTGATCGTCAATTATGTATATCCACCAACTCAAACTACATGAAAAGGTAAACAATCTGATCTGCTGGCCCTACCTCGAATTTATAAAGGTATGTGTATTTATTTAGGTTACGTAACTTGATAAAAAGAAGAAAAAGTGAATATCCATTGAGTAGTACTCAATGAGTACGTCACCTATAAATAGGACTACTTATGCTTTTGGTGCCTTGTATAATAGAATGAAATTCAATACTATTCCCTGTTTGAATGATTGACAAGAGGCGTATAATACCAAATGGAGTGTAATTTATGACATCATCATTGACTTTGATATTAACTCTGATGAACTTAGGAAGGAAATAATGAAATGAAAATTATAAAATTTTCCGAAAACATTTTATTGTTGAAAGCTTATGGAAATTAGCGTATACAAGTACAACGTAAATTAAGCTTTCGGCAGGAGTATATCCTCAAGGATGAGACAGCATCATGTTATTTTACCATGCTGTCCCAAAATCAAAATACACGGATTTCTAGCATACTGTCGCGTCCCATAGTACGGTGAAAAGGTTAAGGTCAGGTCAGGTTTTTAACACAGACGACATGTATTTTATTTTTTGGATAGTATGCTGGAATCCAGGTATTTTGGTTTTGAGACAGCGCAGAAAAATAACATGATGCTGTCTCATCCTAAAGGGTATACTCCTACTCTACTCTACTCCTACCTACCTTAATAAGAAGTTCAGAAAACAGAGGGTTATTAAGTAAGTTAATTAGGAATGGCTAAAGCGGTCCTTATTTCAGATTTCTTTTAGAGTTTATATACTTTCCAACATTTAGCATTTGAAAGTTTTAGATTCACACACAACTAGAGAGCTTTTAGTTTGGAATCCAAACTTTGGATTGGACCGTTACCAAGAGTTATATACATATATGCATGTTATATGCAATACAATACCCCATTCTTTCTTGTGCTGATCCGTGCGTGTAGTAATCTTTTCTCATCTTGATCTCTTTTTTCCTAGTTGCATGCATGTCCATCCAACACATCTAACATAAGTGGTATGTACGAATCTGCTCTCTTGGGGAAGAATAGGTTTTCATGAAGATGTTACAGCTGGGGTTGGTTACACGTTCAACGCATAATCCAATAATGCAATGAAAGTGAAGGAGGAAACAATTTAATAAACTTTGAACTTGTAGTTTAATATATCAAACGGACTAACGACATAATCTTTAGAATAGTTGTATAAAATTCTTTTACGGATAGGTAAATACACAAACTTTGCATTGCAGAGCAGCGAATCTAGTGAGCGTTCATTGTAAAAATTCGGTTGAATGATGAATTGATTTTCATTTAAATTAAATAACCAATCAGCATCTAGCCCACTAACTGACATTAGCATTTATTCATTCTCGGAGGTGATGTGAAGTTCACATTGTGAACATAATTACACAACTGGTTGACTTGTATTTGTGTCTCTGACATTTAAAAATGGTTAGAAGGAAACAAGTTCGTCCACCTCTTCGTTTCGAGTGTCTGTTCTGCGACGCCCAGTTCAGATGGAATAAGGACCTTGAACCACATATGAACTGTCATACCCGTGAACGTCCGTACGACTGTGACAATTGTGAAGCGAACTTTAACAATCCCTCCAGTTTGGGCCTCCACAAGCGTAAAGTTCACGATGGGAGATTGATAAAGTGCGAAGTTTGCTACAAGATATTCAGATCATTTGCTACACTTGATTCTCATAGGTCACTAAAGCATAAGATCAAGCCCAAGAAAGGTCGCCATAAACTTGGAGCGCCGAGAAAGTATGTTGCTTTGCAGCCAAAAACTGAGAATGACGGAGTTGTTATTGAGCCACACCGGGAGAGAGAGGATGAAAAATCAACAGGAGAGGAACATGCTCAGGAGACGAACTGTATCCAAACTTTGTCAAGGGAATCAGAGCATTCCGAACCTTCTCTGCCCATGGAGGAAAAGGGAAAAAAGTCTGAAATACCTTTACCGAACATTCCTTCTGAATTTAGAAAACGTGCTGTGCCAGTTGAAAACTTAAGGAAAGCACGGACGAACAGGTTCAGAGTATTAGAGAAAATTCGTCAACAGCAGCAGCAGGAATGGAAGAGTGAATCTAGTGATACAGATGCCTACGAGTTACCCGAGCCTATTGCATTGTCTGTAATATCTATTCCACCTAATTATAATCTTCAGGTGACAGCGGACACTCTTATGGCTGCTCGTGATCGCATGGTACAAATTAATAACAACAAATGGGATCCTTCTTTTTTTCTTCATATGAATCGTTACGATCCCGCTGACTCGGTTTTTTATAACGGGACCCCCAAAAAAGTTGTCCATGAGAACCGAGAAATGCCAAAAAATAATAAACAAAAATTTTTTGGTGGTGGTGGTGGTGGAAGTGGAGGTTTACCGAAGAAAGGACGACCACGCAAAAAGGTTGAAGGGGTAGAAGACGCTAACCATTCATTAAAGCTGCTGTCAATTAAGAAGGTGGACTCCAAGGACATAGAACGTTTGGACGGTTCAAAAGCAAAATGTCCGTACTGCGGGAGAATTATGTTGATGAATAACATTACTACCCACATGTTGATCCATACGGGGGAGAAGCCATTCTCATGTCATTTTTGCAAGCGTTCGTTTCGACAGAAGGTAATTACTAAAATATAATTAACAGTAGTCAATCATAATATATAGTTCCAGAATTGGCCACTAAAAAGAAATATGACTTCCTTTGTGTTTATAGTCACATTCAATCAAACATATTGCAAGATATCATCGGTATAGGCAAGGCAATGGAACACCTGGAGAAATATCTGCTCAAATTTTGAAGGCTGCAGATGTAGTGGAAGAAGATGATGTTTCCTGTGCCTTTTGTGGAAAACGATGTAATGACAGAGTGGAGCTGGAAAAACATTTACTTATTACTCACAGCGATATGTTCCAACCAAGTTTAAAAAGCAGTGTACCAGTCTAATTAGACAATCTTGCCCATTGATCTGGACAATCCATTGTCAAATATATCAACCGCGATCGGGCCTGAATCAATCGTGTGAAATCTTCGATTTATGTTCTAAATATTAAGATTTTTTTACTCACGCAAGTTTAAGACTATACTATTTATTACCTGCTTGCCGGTATACCGAAACCGGATTTTGTATAAAAGAGTCACTTTTTATTCTTTGAGTTCATGACAGTTCAACTGTAACAGTTGGTTTGCGCGAGTTAACTCATAAATAAATATAATGCATTTGCCATGCGGTAATTATTGTAATCATAAAATGTGCTGAAATGCGCATATTAGAACATAAAATACGAATGAACAAATAAACAAAATATTTATAAGGAAATTGATGATTTAAACTCCAGTAAAAATAAAGATTATCTTGTTCAAATTTTTACAAAACTAATCGTATTGTATATACCCTACCACACCTCCGTAACACTCACAGAAATAAAATGCGTTTATCCGTAATAAGCTGTATTATATTTCATAGTATCCTCTGACCCCTATAATGCTTATTCTGCTCTGGATTCTTGTTTAGATTCTGCTTCTGGTGAGACAGATGGAAACTTCTTTCTAAGTTCAATTTTTATTCGTTGCTCCCAGAGGGTCAGGGTGGGAAATGGAGGTTAGCTTAGACGTCCCATTAGTGGTTAGTGTATCAGATACAGTAAATGCTCATTTATTCCCCCTGAAATATGGGGATTAGTACATTAGTAATTAGTTTAAATTTTCCAGAGGCCAATTTAAAAAAATCCATAAAATATAAATCAATATTTATTCTTAGTTAAATTAAACTAAAAAAACAAAGATTTGTAATGCAATAGATTCACAATATTTTCATAAAATTTGATGAAAGAGCGTTCATTTTCCATTGTTCATGTTTTTTACCATAGACGTAAATAAACAAAACCTTAAAGTGTATTGCCTTTGTTTAGCGAGTGAAAACAAAATTTACTCCATTTTTGGATTGGGGTTGATTCACTTTTGCAAATTCGTCCTCTTGGGGAGGAGAATTATTTGCATATGGAACTTTAATAGAGACTGTAGGGATAAATGAGCATTTACGGTAACCCAGCATCTCAAATACCGACATACACTCAGGTGTGCTTGTAGCTTGTTCAAAGAAGAAAATATTCCATTATTTGTATGTTCTCGAAGTTAAAATGTTAGCAATATAAAGCCAAACTGTCCATAAATAGCATCAACTAAATGTGTCCAACTTTTTCTATCATCAAACTATGAATTTGTATCACATGATGTGACCCATTCAGAACAACGATCGAACTTCACCGATAAATTCTAATGTCCAGTTTTGTGTAGTTTGAAAGGATTCATTCAAATTAATATAATATCTATGTATTTGTCTAATCTCATGCAAAATCGTTAAAATTTAAATGGGACAGTTTTATTAAAAGTTGATAGGTACTATCCTGCTATCCTGTTAAGTTTTTTTTCTTTAATTCGTCAAAAATATGTCTTATAATTTGTACACTCGCACAATTAAAACTATACTTCCAAATAGTAAAAATGTCAGACTTAAATAATTCTGCTCGAATTATCTACTTACCTTTCCGTTTCTACTGAAGAAGAACAAAATGGTTTATTGTTTTCTCCACTCATACTTTAGCTGAACAATGAACATCCGGAAGACTTGCACAAAATCACATCAGTTTATCTTGTGATAATTTTACTATAAGGCAAAGAAGATAAATTGGAAGTCACTAATCAGTCGCAATATTTCACTACTAAATATTAAGATTTGCATAAATGGAATTACTAAAATGGAATTACTCTGTATTTTGGAAGTTAATTGTTAAAAATCACTTGATATGATCAATCACATATTATTTAAAGATAATTGTCAAAATTTCTTTGTGTATAAACAAATTAAAACTATTCAATACTTGGGGGTCAAAATATTTGTCTAATAGCACCAAAAATAAGTCCAGGTATACAACACTAGTTGAGAATAATAAAATTAGTTTTCAAAATGTGAATTTTGCAGCGGGCATCCACAGTCACAGCCAATCCATCGCAGGAAGTTGTAACAACCTTTCTTTTTAGGTATTTATTTCAGTTTTGACGTGTTTAAACGACACAACCCGAGCTCATGTCCACTGCAACAACGAACCTCTATTTGCCAACCAAGAGCCAAGGCGCATTTTTAATATACAAACGTGGGTAAACCGTTACTAGAAAGCAAAGCAAAACACATACAACGTACATAGGTACATATACATACAAAGTTTAAGATAATCGTTTTCTTATCTACAAATTTCAACCTCCAAATGGAGTAACCACTCAGAGTTGCGAAAAAAGGAAGTTATTATTGCAAGAAAATACTTCGAACAAAGGGATGTCGATGTATTCATTAAACGTTCATAATCATAACTTTGCATAAAATTGTTGAACAGGGAGTCATTTAGGTGAGCACAGAATACTTGATCTTTGGACTTTGGACGCCTTAAACGCAATATTATTTATTTTATTTTGCATAACCACAACTACCTTAACTTTCCCTTTGTTGTATATTAAATTATAATTTCAAACGGAAAGAAAAGCAGAGAAGTACCTAAATGTGCATTTTAATTTGGCCACTCATGCAAATAAAAAAAACATGGATATCGAGTTTTATTCAACATATACACAACACATTTTACCGACACAAAATATCCTTTTTAATACAATTATTTTCTTCATTATCAGTTCTTGAATTCGTAGGTTTAAATTGAATTTGAAAGGTAAATTTTAATCAACATTCGAACAAAAAAATATTGCTGGACATTTCATTTCAAATCCAGTATAAATAGAGGCTCATTTTAACATGCCATTTGTATTTAAGTTTCAACTTTGGAGCTGATCACTTGACCTTTTACTAGTACTATCAGAGTCACTTTTCTCTTGCAATTTGTTGCAGTTTTTCTATTGTTGATTTTGTGCAGTTTGCTGCAGTCTTTTTGGTGTTGATTTTGTGCAGTTTTGCACATCTTCTCATTAGTTTTGTTTCGCACAAACGTTGCTGAGTAAAAATTATAAAATTTTCTCTCGAAACTGTTATCCAGTGCACAATTTCATCTGCTCAAGATGGTAAGTTTGCTAACTCAAGCAAGTTCCAAAACTAGGATATATGTTCCATCTCAATAATTTAATATTTTTTAAATTTAATTATCTTTCAGT
>JAHZNC010003789.1:0-15270 GCA_027744095.1 Zhuqinia jingwanae | reverse complement strand
GTGGTGGTGGTGGCGATGGTGAATGAAGAAAGGTGAATACTCCTCCACACACTCCAACTCTACTCCAAAAACTACACAGCAAGCATTGCTCGTTACACTTGTACTTTTTGTGTGCGAGTATATATCGATATGCGTAGTAAGTTGGTATACGCATTTTCTGATTCTGATTCTGGGTGATATAAGTTTTTTTTAAGTGAATGACTGGCACCATCATCATCAACATCGTGAACAACGGCAGCATATCATGTTCTACAATAAACTCTTGGTAAAGCAGAAACAGAGACCGACGGTAAGGTTGTTGTCAAAACGATTCAACTGATAAAGATAGATATATGTATTAATATAATATTGTATCAAAATTATTATAATTTGGTGCAAATCAGTGACAGTGTATGGTATTTCTATAATTTTTGTCCCGTGGTGGTACGAATATGAACTTAGAGCGCTGAAAATTTCAATTCCCATTGCAAACATATTTACAATTCTAGCATATTCCCATTTTCAGAATATTCCCAGTTCCAGCATATTCTCAGTTCCCGCATATTCCCAGTTCCAGCATATTCCCAGTTCCAGCATATTCAAAATTCCAGCACGTTTGATTGTGATATGTAAGACATGCGGATCAAAAGTTTGATACGGCTCGGTAAGGGTTTCCGGATCAAAAGTTTTACATTGATCGGTATAAGACCTACGAATCAAAAGTTTTATATTGATCGGTAAAGGTTACAGGTCAACAGTTTGAACTAAAAAACCTAAATCCAGTCACCTTGCCTTGGTCAAAACGTCAAAGTTTGGTCGTCAAAAAATTCAAAAGGTGAGGCAACCGTAAATACGTACGTACGTACTTACGGTCGTAACTCGCTCTTATATAATAGGCATGATAAGTTTGGTTCAAATCCGATAAAATATGGGGTCAGGAGAGCGCAGACTAACATACATACATGCATACGGTCGCCAGATTTGATGTAGAATCTTATAAGAAACCTCCGGATGTCGGTCTCTAATAAAAGAGCATGATAGTTCATCTTCTGATCAAATATGTACACTAAACTAAGCATAACAGTACATTCATCCATCCATCCATAGTAATGAGGGTAGTTTGTTGTAAACGCGGATTATTTTATAATAAGCATAGATATACAGTAATCTTTTCCAATGTAAATGTAATTTTGAGGCATGCTCATGGAAAGTGATGTTGTTGAAAGTGAGGTGGTGGATATGGACCTGATCGGTTTTTTTCTTTTGAAGGTGGTGGTGGAGAAAGATGAAATAGTATCATATCCAGAAGAGCTATTTAGCTCTGTAGGGTTTTTTGAACGAAAACAGAGGTATTGGTACATTGGAAGACGGCCTAGTCAGAATGAATAATAGAAGGAGAAGGATAGAGAAAAAAAGAGAAGAGAATGAAAAAGCCAAGGAAGCCAGTAAAAAAAGATGTGTACATGCATAATACAGACAGAAATATGTTACAGACGTGTACCTATATATGCATGCTTGCACACGCATACCATAAAAATGATGAGATGAGAAGAAAAAAATATGTTAGTTTGCGTTTATAAAGAAAAAAAAATAAGACATAAAAATGTAGTAAAAACGTAGTGGAAAGATTTGTTTGGTGGAAATATTAGGAAAATTTATGAAATGGTGGGAAACTGGGAAAAGGATGACCAGGAAAAGATTTAACGTGCCAAGAGGTTTTTCTGAGAAAAAATTGGACAGACAAACAAGATGTGTACAAGAAATCCTGGAAAAAAGGCACACGAAAAAAAACATGTAAAAAGACATAGCAGAAAGGAAAAAAAAGAAACAAAATGCCAGGGAATACTATTAGTTCAGCTAGAAAGAGAGAGAGATAAGTAAGTAGTATGTGTAATATGTGCAGTAGAGAGAAGGAGCAAGTTAGTAACGTCCCTTGCCTTAATACTACTGTTTTCTGTTAGAGTTGGAATGTGAAAATGAGAATATTTTCCATGTTTTCATACGACCATGGTTCAAAGGCATAACATTTTGTGATAAACAGATATAGATGCTCAATAGGATGGATAATGTACACACACGCACATACATTGGTTGTAGATCTCTCTACTACACGATGTCTTTTTTGTATCTCTCTCTCACTCTCTCTCTCTTTGTATTATTGAGACATTTTTTTTTGTAATAGGGAGCAAGTAGGCTGAAAGAATGAAAAGAAAGAAAGATGAGCAGCAGCACACACAACTAGGACAGTAGTAACATATTATAGTACATAACACGCATACATTTACAATTTTACTATTTACTACCACCACCACCACCACCATCAGGAACACAACAAGAGTGAATGGACATTCATTTACTTCTACACATTTGCATTAGAGTAGAGGACAACAACGACGACAAACAAGACTTAAAACTCTTGAAACTTACTACTAGTTCATACATACATGTACACATATATATGCAACATGAGAGATGAGATGAGACAGACATGTGTACACACAAGGAAGGGAAAAATAATGTATCTTGTTTTGTTGTAGTGCCTCTGGTGATGATGCTTACAATTGTAAAGAAAGGGGTCTTATAGTCTTCTAGTTTGTTTGTGTGTGTGTGAATATATACGTAAATAAGGAGCACATTGCTGTATGCATGTATGTAGTAGTAATGCATCTTATTTTTTTCATAGTATGTTAGTTCTCCTCTACTTTTCATGTTATACTCTTCACTCACACGCATAATCTCTTGTGTACTTTGTCATCCTCACAGCTTATCCCTTGATTTTGACTTAAAGAAACACAGGCTAAAACAGCAGCAGCAGCACAGCAAAAAGGGGTAGAGAGAAGCAAAAGCAAAGCAAACAGAAAAGACGTTTTTCTTAAAAGACAGGCACAAGTAGAAGAAAAGAAGGAAAGGAAATAAAGAAGGCGACACTTTTATCATCAGTGTTCTTTTGCTCTAGAGAGAGAGGGGCTCACCAACCAGTATCATCATCATACCATATATACTACCAGCAGAAAAGAAAGAAAGAAAGAGATTGAGACAGGCACACACATACATTTACGCAGAGAAGAAGACAGGAGCAGAGAGAGATATATAACACGAAAGAATAGAGAGACAAGAGAGGATTGGTATGTTGGTGAGGCATTTTTTCTCCGCTGCTGCTGCTACTACTGGAATGAATTGGAGGTTTTGGGTGATTTAAATGTGAAAAAAGAGAGGAAAAGTGAACAAGAAGAGAAGATATTGTGCTTGTCTCCTGTCTTGTTATATAAAACACAGTGTGTTGTTAGTGTTGTGTGTTCCATTGTGTGTTTCAAAAAAAAATATCCAAGTTTTGCTGCTTCGTTTTTTTGTAGTAGTAGTGCAGTGCAGTCCTGCTTGGTGTACAAAACTGCGGCTTTTTTTCTTTCTTCCAATTTTTTCTGCCACAATTCACAAATATACACACAAGTACAGGGAATTTGATAGAAATAGAGAGATATTTATTTATGGAATGCAATTTTATTATTATTATTGCTATATATCGGATTTTTTATGCAAAAAAATAAAAATAAAATAAAAATTGAGAGAGTAATAAGACGTGAATGTGTGTTGCCTACACTCTAGTAATTTATTCTATATATAAGTGCATATTATATTATAAATATTTATGTACATTTATCGCAAAATTGTGAACCAAAAAAATAAATAAAAAAATAGAGCGTGTTGCTCCGAGTCAGAGTGCGTCTTGCTGGAAAACTACATAATAATATCTAAAAAAAGGAGGAAAAGTGTGTGGGATATATAAACCTACATACTACCAAACATATTATTATAATATAATATTTGTGTGAGAGGAAGCTTGCTGTTGTTGTTTGTTTGTAGTACAGTTTGTATGAGACTGTTCATGTGAAAAGATCTGTTTTCTTTTTGGTCTCTCTCTCTCTCTCTGGTCTGTTGGTTTAACGGAAAAAATGGATTTGGTGAAAGCTGTTGTTGTGCCGTGATTTTTATAAGTATATTCATTGTGTCAAACACACAGACAAGTGTAAAAAGTACAAAAAAAGAGAGAGATAATTGTGATTCCAATTTAGTAATTAGTGTCAAGTGAGTTGTCGTGGCTGTGTGACTGTTTTTATTTATTTTTTTAGCAAAATAAAATAAAATAAAAGGAGAGACAAAGGTGGACAAAGGGTTTAATTGACACAACAAATTTGAATTTTTTGGATTGGACCTTAGTTGACAAGGTAAGTTTCTTTTTCCTTCCTGAATGACAGCGGTAATTGGAGTAAAGTTGACATTTGTGTAAAATGAGATAACAAGCAATAATAGCAATGTATTTGATCTATTTACGCACATTCTACACAATGTTACAAAAGTAATTATATAAACAAAGACAAATGACATTCAATTAGCTATATATATACTTATATATATATACCTACATAGGTAGGCACTATATAGATTTTATAACCTATTCACTCTTATTGTCAGTTTACAAATGAAAACAAAATAAAACTTGGCATTGAAAAAAAATGTACCGAGTTGCAATTCTTTACATATGCAGTCATTAAAATGAGACATTTGCTGCGATAAAAATGTCATAAAAATAGCATGATATTTGAGCTCTCTCCCCGTCGTCGTCATTATCTTCATCAACATTTTCTTTGTGCGCACGAATAATGCACTGAAAACAACAGAGAACGACAGATTCATTTACCATACCCATTTGAACCATAATAGCAAAGTAATTTTTATAAGCAAATGCATACATTTATATGTATATTTAGCAATATAATCAGTAGATCAGTAGTGAATTCAACAGAATTGTGAGTAGTGATAGAGCTAAATACGATTGGTGTTTGTATCCATGGGAATTTTTGCGGATGATATCAAGCATGGACAACGATAATAATAATGGGGATAACCAACGTGTGGTAACCTTTTCTGCGGAAACTCCACTCATGTTGGGATCGTCAGTGCGGTATTAAAAACAGAGTTTAAAGTTTAAAAAACGATAAGAGAAAGTCATATCGTCTTGGCTGTGCTGCGATAAAATTGACATTTCAGTCAATTATGTCGAGCATTTTAATTTGTAGTCGCATATAATATGCCATTTCTTGTTTTAAATGTCAATACTGATATACTCATTATCAACTTTGACGACGACGACATCATTTTTTTGTACTTGTTTGATTGCGCACGATTTTACTACGAGCATTATCGGGTAGATAGTAATCTTACAAGATGCGCTAACATGTTGGAAAATAGTTATGAATACGATGTGGATTTTGTATTTGGATGGAAACTATGAAAATTATTGAGGAAGTCTTGAAACTATAATCTAAATTAGCTAGTTCTGAGACATGTTGGGCAGAGATTCAAATGACTGACGTGACTTAAAATTTAGTCCACAGGGAATCGGTTACTTTATTCCCATAGTCATTTAATTACAAAAAAAATCTCATATTTTATGATATTGTTCAGATCTCAAATAGCATTGTCGATGCCAAGGAGATATAGTCTCCTCAAATTACAAACTTTAGCTATTTCATTTGTAAAAGAATTTGTAACTGACATGTGTTTGCAATAACCATAATATCGTTGCAAAATAATGTTAATTGACAGCTTGTTTACAGTGCAGCGAAAGCTATAAAAGTTTTCGCACGCCGCAAATTTTTTTTTCTGCCAACATCTGGCTCCTTTTATTTGACAAATAATGCATGCGCACGTCTGTTTTATGCCGTACTACAAATCCGTGTTGGGCACATTACCCTGCCATTTAACTGTACAAAATAGTCAGAATCAGGTTTAATATAAACCTAGTTGCATAAACATATTTTATACGGCATCGCGTTAACTTTGAACTTGGGTGGTAATGTAAGTGAGGTCGAACGGAAACCAAAAAAAAAAAGAAAAAAAAAGAAAGATGATAAATCAGTTATCTTGGTTTAACAAGCTTTCTAAACAAAACTTACTCAAGTGCATGTTTTCTATTTCCAATCGTGTGGACACTCTAATAACCAGAGTAGTTGGCGTCTGTTTAGCAACAGTATTTATAGAAAGTGGCGTCGGGCTATTTTTCCTATTGACCATACTTTGGCTTGTTGCATGTGTGCAAGCAATTTGTAGCGTATATAGGTGACCATGACTACAAAATGGTAGTTACAAGTAGTAGCTCTCTGTCGTATTTACACAATGCCTATTCACAATCAACTTTTAATTTTCTCAAGCAATTTGATATGTAATACATGCATTGTAAAAAAAATATTCTAGAAAAAGAACAATGCAAGTCATGTTAACACGCATTGTTTACTCCTTTCAGCTCACCACGACCAGCTAAAAAAATGTCGGCGTGTTACGGTTGTATGAAATATGGGGTCATCTACGTGGCACTTTTATTTATGGTGAGTAAGCAAAGCAAAGCAGTTACTGCATTGCATCATCACATGATATATTTTAACGGTTATAATGATCAACGATCCCCTTGCATGAACTAGGTCACGGGAGCAGCTATCGTTGCCCTGTCAGCATACTTCCTTTTGGAACAGGACATCTACCTGGAGGTTGCGCCAGAGGATGAGTATTTGGTATACGGAAGATGGTTTTTGATTGTGGCTGGATCCGTGATGTTAATTGGTGGGATTACAGGTTGCTTGGGTGGATTTAAGCAGTCTTCTTCACTTTTAAGCGCGGTATGGAATATTTTTTTTACTAGCATTGGATACACTGACATATAAAAGGTGATATAAAGAAAGGTGAACTTTTGCTACTATAATATGTTATTTTTCTGATTATTCCTTAGTTTTTCTCCATTGTTCTCATAATATCTTTGGCGGAGTTGGCAGCTGGAGTGTACATTTATCTGAACCAGGATGAGTTTGTTAAGTACTTCCGGGCACAAATGAAGAATTCTGTACAAAATCTTTATGGAATCGATGAGTACAGGACAAGAGGATGGGATCTCATGCAACACGGAGTAAGAATAATTTTGTTTTATGCACTAAACTATAATGCATAGAGGAATATATATACGTTTAGCTGTACATATTATTTCCATTATGACTATAATGGCAATATTACTAATTTATGTAATTAATTTTGTTAAAAGATGCAATGCTGTGGCGCAACCGGCTTCAGGGATTACAGTTCTAACGTTTTGCAACGACCAGAATCTACAGGCATCATTGACATGAGACTGAGTGCTGGAAACAGTGGATCCTCATACATGGTACCCAAAAGCTGCTGTCATGACCTGTCGGAAGCACAATGTGAAAGCGCACGGAGCATTTCCATCACGGCATCTATCCCAGGCATTGGTGATGTTCTTGCTAGCTCATCCATCTACAAGGAGGTATAAACATGAGCTTTCATGTTATTTTAATTACTTTCCACTATACAACATTTGTTTTTACCCCGTGACTAACGCTAATATACACTTTTTTTCCAGGGATGCGCTGAAAAGTTCATTGATTGGATGAAATCAAAATCCCCCTACTTTGTTGGAGCATTGATTGGAATTGGAAGTGTGCAGATTCTTTGTCTCCTCTTCACCTGCATCCTCATCTGTGCTTACCGATCCCGACGCTCCTCGTACAAAAACTAAATCTTCCAGGACAAACACATTAATAGCTAGTGAATTTTTAAAGTCAAGATCATTTTTCATCCTTTCCCTTCATTTTACTCATCATTACATCAATATATGTATAGAATACTTTATGAATCATATAACTGCTTATTTTAACCGATCGATGAAGTAGCTAATTTAGTGTAGTGTAATGTTTCCATTTTAAAATTAAGAGCTAAGTTCATTTTAATCAAGGCGACGTCTGCAAGTAAAATATTCATACACAAAAGATCCAGGATTTTCTTCTCAACATTTACTTATAATAATGTGCAGCTATGTATGTAGCTTGTCATGGAAGGTATACAGGTAGCCATACATATTTAAAATCTTTTACCACTACTCCTTTAACCAATCGCCACCTCAAACTCATCTTTTATTTACTATCTATCCCCGAAATTATTATTTTGGGACAATGTAATGCAATACCACGTATATAATGCTGGCAATCGCTGGAAAATTCACGGCTCATCTGATGAAGAAACAGGTCATGGAGATGGTGTCATAAGCAACAGAAGTTAGCCAAGAAATTTTTAAACATTTTATAAATACCACCTTGTTTTTGCTTCGTAAAATGCTTGAGTGATTAATGTTCGTTTCCCTGGGAACCGAATCCTCAATCTTATTTCAATTCCAAAGTGGTTGATAGGGAAACTGAACCCACCGGTTCGTGTGTGCAGGAATTTTATCCAAATATTGACCATGCGATGAAATATTCTCATAAGACACTACGTCAGTGAAAAATGTGTAATTGATGATTGAATTAAATCATTACATGTAGTTACTGCTAATCTCAATGCTATCAAACGTTTTCGTCGCCATCTCTATCTCATGTTTTTCCCATCAGATTACCCGTGCATTATCCCAAAACTTAATTTTCGGATATGTTCATCATCATGGTTCACATAGACTTTCATGAAATGAATATTAGTAATGAAAGCAAAGGTTGTAGAAGATTAGGCTTAGATAAGTGGTAAAAGATAAGGGTGTTAAATAATGGATGGTGAAAGTACGCAACCCTTCTTTAATGAAACAGGTAGCTTAATCCTTTCCAAAGCAGCAATTAAAACTATTCAAATTTTGAATGTATACAAAAAAGTTAATTACTGTTGAAACGTAAGTCTGGGTAACTATGTTATTATTATTGTTATAATTATTATTACTAGTATATATGAATATGAATGTGTCATACATAAAACAAAACACGCATAATCTTACTACACTACCACTTCAATTATAATATACATAATTGTACGTATGTATATCTCAATCAAATATTCAATTCAAGTCCCGTACGACCTTACTATATTGTATTTCAATTTTTATTCCTCATGACGACGATCTGCTCCAATTTTTTAAAGTTATTATTATTATTATTGTTATTGCTACATGAATGATATATGCAATCCATAGTTTAAAAACTACTACTACTTCTACAATACTACTGTTTAAAAATTCTCAAGCTCTTCTCAATTCTCAATCAAAAAAATCTCTTTCTGTGTGTTCCATGATGCAAACCAAACATGCGTAATATCCAGGCAACAAAACAACAAGTTAAATTTAAATATATATATATATATATATATACAACCTACATTACATTTATACTCATCCGAATAACAATTTTTTTATTACTTTAAAAAAGAATATTAAGATGATGACATGAAAAAAAAACTCTTGCCAGTTTGTAGACTATGCATAATATATATTGCTTGTCAAAACACATAATGAAGTCAATAGAAAAAAAAATCAATAAAAAAATTGCATGTGTGTGGTGGTGTTCAATTCCACTATATATATATACAATGACAAACAATATTTAAAACAGGGAAAAAACAATTAATACATAATTGTTGTTATACAATGAAACGAGTAGAATTAGTAGATTTTTTTTTCTTTCAGAAACATTCTCATTCACTAAAGAAGCTACTACAAAATATAAATATTTAATAATAATAATAATAGTATGCAAACAAAGTATAATCATTAATATTTAATTGTTGCATAGGTTAGTTGTTAATTGTATATGTGTGTGTACTACAAATTCATTGTTATACAAGATGCCACAGTACAAGAGGCATCTTTAAAAAAATATGTAGGAAAATGTAATATGTAAATATTTGAGTCATTTTTATATTATCAGTGATGATAAATCTATTTCCGAATTTTACTCTCTGTGTAAAATTTGTACTGCATACAACTACTGTTATTACAGTGTTTTATTGTTATATGAAATATTGTTAGTGTAAGATTTTTGTAGTATTAAAGTATTTTTTAGTAGTATTAGATTTTAAGTAACATTTCACAACTTTTTTGTTTTGGATCGAAATGTTTTTGTAATGTCTTTTAAAGTTATTTTTAAAAAAAATTGTAATACTTTCAGTTTACTATTATTATTGCTATTATTTTGAATCAATTTGACTATAGAAGAGTATCATTTTTATTTTAACGAGACGAGGGAACAACAATCCTGATCAACTGTTTGTTGTTGATCTGGTCCAATTCGAGGGTTTGCATTGTAAATTGTAAATATTACAACGTCATGTTCGATATTTAAAAAAAAAATATTACTACGATTATTATAATAAATATTGAATGTTGTCTTATAATTAGTTAATAAATCATAGTTTTTTGTTGAACAATTTAATTTTGGTTAGTATATCAAAAAAAAATTTAATCTTGGTATAATATTTACCTGTAAATATACATAATTTACTGAAGGCATATTATTATTACTAAAGTTACTATCAGTGTACATTTTCTGTCGTTCTGCCCATATGACCAAGATTCTATATACAAAAAAATCTCATCTAACAAATTTATAAACGTACTGCCCGGTATTTGCTACACATTTTACAAGTTGTTGTTGAAAAGAAATAACGACATGGAGGGAATGGATTTTTAATGCAAACTTTATGAAGCTATCCAAAGCAATCATTCTAGAAAACAGTTTTTATACATTCGACTATTTACGTAATTGTTGCTGCATAGTTCCCGATATATATTTATAAAAGTAATAGTATGTTTTGATTTTTAAACCAAATATATATATGTAAGTACATATATATACTTACGTATTTGTACATGCAAACAAAGCAAGGTTTGGTCAGAGACTAAAAACTAAAAACTTAAATGTGAAATGCAATGATGTTCGTTACAAAATTCTGATTTGAAGCAACAAATATAACTGATGTTCGAAACCAACTGATGTCTCAAAATTGTCATATAACTAATAGTACTACTTCCAAGAAAACTATCGCACAATAACATTTGCCAAATGTTGGGNTATCGCACAATAACATTTGCCAAATGTTGGGTAAAACACTGCTGCCATTTGTTGTTTGTTGACAACTTTTAATAACTCTGTTTAAAAACGTGTTTGTATCTGCTTTATGTGCAGATGAAAACAAATTGGACCATCATCAAAACAATCAATTATTGTTTCAAAAAAAAAATTATAATCAAAGTTGGGCATAAATCAGCAGCCTAACATTTTCAAGTAGGTGGACAAATTATGCTCACTATCTATCAGCCCAAACTACAGCTCTAAACTACGTATGTATACACATTAGTTAAGCGTTTTCAATTTTTTTATGTTAACTGTCAAAGAAAGAGCAAAAGAGTTGCTACTTGTTACTCTCTGCAGTTATTTGTTATGCGAAAAGTGGTGAAAAATTTAGAACTATGCTGACCCCTAAAATCACTTTGGAAGAATGTGCCCTTGTCCTACACTCTACAGTCGCAAAATACATACAGTTCTCTCACACACGACGGTTGACATTGTGTTGCTTTAACTGTACAAAACCGAGCTAATTTAAATCATCAATTTTTTGCTTTCTATTCAAAATGTTGAGTATTGGTAAGTAAATGTTCGTTCCCAGAACCAAACTGTTAAGTAAATAGAAAATTTGGTATAAAAAATAAAATAAAAAATCCAATTCAAGTTTGTACGTATGCATTTGTATATGCAAAATGAGAAGATAATAATGAAACGATCAAGTATTCTTCGTCTTGCCATTATTACCCTGTATTGATTGTTATGAAATTCCACGAGTTTGTCGGTGTAATATTTATAGGATTTAAATTAAACTAAATTAAATATGCAATTAATCTATAATAAAATTTGGTATGTGCGATTTTACAATAAATGAGCATGAAGATGTAACGATGATGACACTGTTAATTGTAGACTACTGTAGTGGTCATTGTTAAGAAATTCATATTACTGTTAGAATTTATATTATCCGTTTTTTTATATATTACCAAAGGAAAACTGCTCTTGGTATGGGTGCATTTACATAAATGCCCATATAAAAAGTAATATGTATGTAATGAAATGACTTATTGTAAGAAATGCAAAAGAAAACACACGACGAAAAACCGTTAGTTAGAGATATGAAGGATATATGATGCATGTATATATATATACCTATTATATGATTGATATATGTATGTTTTTTAATCAATTCAATTATTTTGAGGATTTTCATAGTTTTTATTATTGTCGTGTTTGTAATATAATGCTTAAATGGAATAATAAAAATATATATGATGACACACATTATGATGATATATCGGAATGATTTGTATGCTAGTGTAAAACAGCTAGGATGAAATTTGAGTAACAATTTTATGATTCATTATGACTCGATATATATATTATGAAACTGTGGTTATATAAGACCAATCCATCAATCCACTCAATATCTTGCTTAGCAGTTTCTAAAAAAGATGATTAGCTCAATCCGGACAATTCAGGCGAAAGTCAATAGAACAAAAATTAAAAGCCATAAAGAATATATTTCGAACAAAACCGCTTTGTTTATTTCCGGAAAAGCAAAATAATAAGCTGTTGTTTGTTCAAGGCAGCGATGTAATAATCGATTTAACAAAAAAAGTTTAATGTAAGTAAAGTACAAAGAGAAAAATTAAAACAGGAATGTTGTGTTAGTTTTTCTGCTATAAAATAAAATCAAGAAACAAAGTAGTAGGCATGTATGTAATACAAGCGAGAAAAAAAAATTTACAATACGTAAAGTAGCATGATAAAGTTTAATGATATGCACACAATTCAATTGCTATATAAGATAAATATTTTTTTTTTTTGGTTTTCATACAGCAACGGTTGCTATATACTGATGCAGGATTTGCCGTCAAAATATGACACAACAAATGTAAACAATGTATTGTATATATACATACATATACATATATATATAAACAGGAAATGTGATTCGGTAACATCTTGATAAATTCTTTATATCTTTATACATATTCCTCGTTACACAATTATTACTATATGTAATAATATAGGATCTTCGTAATTAACTGTCATACGATAGTAACGTTAAATTTTTTTTTGTTCTTTGTATAATGACACTTCTTGAACAGCGCAAATATATATATTTTTTTGTCAATTCGGTAGGTAAATAGGATATCATTTGGGGAGCGGATTGGTCAAATATATAATATATTATTTTGTAGTTAATAGTAGTACGTTCACTTGTCGTTTTTGAAAATCTAGTTTGTGTTTCATAATAACTTTTGATTAAAGAAATGAATTATTGAATTGAATTTAAAATTTTGCTTGTTCGGGATAGGGAAATACTTTTTTTTTCTGTTGATTTGATTGTACACTTAACTATATTAGTAATTAAATAAGTGTTGTGTATTTATATGGAGCACAAAAATGTTTTTTAACTTATCAACAACAAACATTGTAATAATAATAAGGATAATAATTGTGTATACAAAATTATTATTATTATTACAATTTTTATCATAGCAGACAGTAGAAGATTGGTATGTTGTATGTAAAGGTGTAGTATTTATTTCTTAACATTTGTAACAAGTTGTCATCATCATAGTAGCAAATTCGATTTCACTTTTTTTTATCTCTCAAATAGTATCCAAGTGGTTGTAGATTTTTTGTTTGTAATATGTTTACTTAGAAGTACAGTTTACTTTTTTTTTGGCAGGAGGAAGGAAGCGGGATAGTATATATAAAGGACATGGACATCACCATTTTTCTTCACATTATGTAATCGTGTTTTAGCTGGCTTGGTTTCTTCTCTTTTCACTTTAATGAGTATAGTAGTAGTAGTAGAAGTAGTTGTTTTTACGACAATTGATAATAATAACAATATTGTTTTCCTGTTTCTTTCCTTGGCATATTTAGTGTATGTACGTACGTAAGTATGTGTGTATGTACCTATGCATGTATAAAGTATAAGTCGTTGTCAACAAGAGAATTCAGTCATCTTTTTTCATGTTGGCTGTGCTGGAATTATTCATATCATCCGTTTGTTCCCCATCCTCTTCATCCGAATAGCTGGTTGGTTCCTCACCCGGTTTTAGCAGTCTTCCAACAAAATCATATTTATCTGCGAATTTTAGGTAAAATATATTAATTTTTAAATTAAACCTTTGTTTGTAAGTAGATTGGTTTAGACTAAACTCGAAAACGTTTGAATGCACAAAAAAAAAACATACCAGTAAACTGTTCTTCCCATTCTCTCACAGATTCCATTTGCCTACTGTCAAGATCTGATAAATCATCATATTCTTCCTTAACCAAATCAGCCTGAAAAAATGCTAAAGCTCTGGAAGCATCATGTCCAGCAAATGTGGAGTACGGTCCTCCTACACAAATCATTAAAAATCATCACGGTAATTAATAATACTCTAAACTTGCTTCACAACAATAATCCAAATATTCCAAATTACACTTCACTCTTTTGTTTAGTTCACACTTACCAGGACCATAGAACCGCTTTCCCCTGGTGACATCAAATATTTTCCCGTTGATTGCTACAAGTACCCTACCATCGGGCTGTTTCCCGTCATACTTAAGAAGTTCCTGTAATAACATATCTCTCTTTTTAAGTTTTGGAATGGGAGGAGGTGGCGGCGTCAATGGCTCTGAGTTGTTTTCCCTTCTTCCCGCTAATATTTTATAAATGAGGAATACGATGGCCAAAACTAAAGCAATATTAATTGGGGAGGAAACTATTTCGTTCACGACTTCCGATAGCATTCCAACTCCTTCACCTTCCATAATTTCTTCCTTCTCCGTTTCCATCTCCGGTTCAGCTCCCATTTTTACTTATTACAATTAACTATTAAAAATGTTACACCTGCAAAGACACCCCAACAAAAATGTCACATGAAGAAATTTATTTTTTTAGCACATTTTCCGCTCTTAATTCCGATAACCAACTTATACAGAAATGATATCCCTACGAGTACCCCAGATGTAGTTTCACAACAAACCCTTCATCTCAAATCTCTAATCGGTGTACCAAAATTTCAGCGAATCTTACAAATTAGCTACCTTGCTTTTATAATCTTTTCCTGTATTTACTTATTGCTCTGTTTATGGTCTAGCTGAATGGAACAGCTACTACACCTGGGCACTCTTTTTTCCAAGCAAAGCTAAAAGATGATTATTATTTGTTCACACGCACACGGTTCACCACATCTGCCATCCCCATTTATTACTTGCTAACGAACTGCCTAACTTTAACTATACCACTTGCAAACTGCAGCGATATTTGTAATACCACTACTACTACTACATAGTGCTATTATTATTATAGTCCTTCTAACAACATTGTCTACATTTTTTTACCGGTGAGTGCATGCAGATATATATATAGTGAGAGAGTCATAGTCATAAGGTACCACGACAC
>JAHZNC010003788.1:0-12534 GCA_027744095.1 Zhuqinia jingwanae | reverse complement strand
CTTTTAAAAAACATCACGGCGTTCAAGTTTACACAATAATAAAATACTACCAGAATTGATTTTGGATGACAATAATACTTTTCTACAACCATTATCAATTTTATTTGGAAAATTTAAAATAACACGACAAACATTTTTTGCTCTTGAGTGCTGTCATATTCGGCTGTCTTAAATTTCTATTGATTTTATTAACATAGTATTGTGTACATTATAGTTATAAGGGTCGTATACACGTGTGATTTTAAGAGTGCACCTCAAAGTAAAGTAGGAAAACAAGACAACCTTGACATATTATGTTTAAAAAAGAATGTAATAGCCATTCCAAATGTCGCCTAATTATTATTAGAATTTATGATAAAGGGATGTTTTGAGATTAAAAAAATAAAAAGCTGAACCACTACAACCTTGTTTTTTATGTGTCTACATAGTTTTGCTCAGGAATGGCCATTTTATAGTAGATCCCACGCACTATTTGTATTGCATCATGTCGTATTCCCTAAATAACTCCCATTACGTGTCGTATTTCGTATATGACATGGAAGCTAGCACTCAGGGATTCCTGTCATGCTTTCCTAAACGAATTATTTTCCAATGATCGCGCTTCATCCAAAAGGTGTATTAAATATTAAATTATATCCGTACGAAAGTACATAAAAAATAAAGTAATGAGAATACTCCTTCTTCCTTCGTATTATCGAGATAGAACTTTTTTCAAGAAATGCAAGTAGATTCATCCATTCATGAAAGTAAGTATATGCATAATAATAAAAGGGCTTCTGTATCATTGGCAAAAGTAAAGACGCCTCATTATTATTGCTATCTTTTCTTTGATGCATCTTTTACGACCTTGTAGAACTGAAGGGGAAAAGATGAGACGGGTGGAAAGCGCTCTGAGGCGTTGATGATGGAGTTTGAAAAGAGAATTCCAGTTTTATAAGAAGAAAAATACGAGACAAGTGTTTGAACAACGTTGTTAGTTAGTATGATGGGAATATTGAGCTCGTCCCAATCACCAAAAGAAAAGGCGTCTTCGCTCACACCTAAATTCAATCAACGAGTGACTGTATCTTATCCAATACACAATAATACAATCTAAAACGAACATGGACCTACTAGTAATCATGTAACTAGAACGAAATGTATGAAATAACTATGATATAATATGTAATCATTTGAAGGTTTTATGTATGTACTTTCTTTTTTTCGTCTTTCAATTTGTTACTTCACAGAGGGAAAACTCTTTTGAAAAAAATGGTATTCATGTTCCTTTTTTTCTCATATTTTCTACAAGGTTGAAGGGAAAGTTATATTAACTACGATGTGTGTTGACGTGTAAAAAAAAGAGATTGTGAGTTTTGTAGGAAATATTATGACTCTGCTGGAATTTTCTCCAATATTCTGATCATTATGCCATGAAGTGACTCTGTATGAAACAATATGTAAGTAATTGGTCTTTGTGTTGAAGCCTTACAAGAAAATATCAATTTCACACAAGTAGAGAAGAGAATGTACTCAAAGGTTTAAAAAAATGGATACAATTTTTTTAACAAATGTTTTTTATCCTCACAGCTATTTATTTGGTTGATATCAGGTAAACAAATGTTTCCATTTGTATGAGAGCAGTCTCATCCCGAATGGCTGCGAACTTTGGTGATACTGATAACCTTAAATTTAAATGATGTATCTATTTATTATTCTAAATTCCATTACGCAGCAAAATATTTGTAATAAAATGTTTGTTGAAGTTTGTGCACCTGGATTTGTACAAAACTTCCCCCCGAAAAAATAAAAGAAAGTTTGCAGTTCAACTTCCTGATTGAGTAAATAGAAGCAATAAGGAAATGAAAAATGTCAGTTCTTTCCGAATGAATTGCACCTTGTACCGATTTAATTTTGTCCATTAATGATTTCTTGTGCACTCTTACACTTGGGACGATTATTATCGTGCACAAAACATACCACCTACTTGATAATCTTTGGTCTACGATTCAATGATGATAATTCAAAACAAAAGTGGGAATTCTTGGGAATGTACACATGTGCGAGGGTGTGTGAAAAACTAATTTAAATTCTTTCCGAATGAAAAAGGTGTAATAACAGAATGCCATCTTTTCTCCTCCAGCGATTTAATGTTGTAGAAAGACAACATAAAATTGTTTATTTTATTTTATAAAGTCAGTGTAACATTTTGTAACTTGTAATAAAAACAAAAATCGAGCTCATGAACCAGGAAAGCTTTCGAAACAAAACAAACAGAATCCTCTGAAAACTAGTTTGTAACTTCTAGTTCCTCTAACCTTTAAAAGGACTTGAGTAATGAGCTCAAGGAGAAGTTATAACCGTTAATCCTTGGAAAACAAGTAGCACTATTGGATAAACTACATATTGGGCATTAGTACCTGGATTGCAAATAAATTCCAACAATAGTCCTTTAAATCCAAAATTGGTAGGACCGGACGAGAGACACAAATAATCCTATCAGAATTGCTTGTTACAAATTTACAATAGATTAAAGCACAACAAACAATTTATTGCAAATAAAGTTATTTCCATTGTGTATTTTGTATTATCTTCTTGTGTACCATTGTCATGATTTGATTGGATGGCCGTGGATCTCAACCTCAAAAACGTTGGTTGATAAATTAAAACGAACAAAAAGTAACAAATGAGAAAATTTACCTTTAGAACACTTTTTCTGTTGCGTTGTGTTTTTTTTATTACTACATTGTGCAATTCTGTGTGCAAAGTGGACTACCTAAATACTTATGAAATTACGGTACGCCTACTTAACCTTTTTGACTTCCCCTTACTTTCATTCATATACATTTCAAGTGGAACAAATATAAACATTCAACATTATTATGATGACTGATTGCCATTGTCATGTTTTTTAGAAGGATTTAATTAAGATTTTGAGTTTTAGAGCATCACCAACAAATAATAAAATTTAATTTACGAAAAACATGTGTATCTTGGAATCCGATTATAGTTTATGTACAAGGCAAGTGGACGTACTAGTAGTCAGATTCGAATGTTTCCGTTGTTCAAAGCGACATTTCACAAATTCTAAAAACAAAATTAAGCATGTCTACCTGGCATTATGAATACACTTTTTCGTAAGATATTGGCATATACAAAAACATGTAGGCATATATTTATATTATATATGTTTGCTTATATCAAAAATATACTAGCTCATGAAAAATACCGAAGGATGTTCACGGTTTAACATGTATGATGCAACTAGTGAAGAGTGGCATTGATGCTCATTTCATGACATGCTACCGGAACAAATGCGGAAACCCATCAAAAGTATCAAAACGGCAGTACAAATAAAAAAGGGATATACACACACAAACAGGTCGCTGCTATAGTACAATATATATTGACATGAGATTTGTTTGTAAAATGTGTGTTTGAGAGTTTTTAAACCACTTATTTTCACGGCCCTTCTCCCCGCACTATTCTCCACCCACAGTTTCATTCCATTGGGTCCTTGGTATTTCGACAATTTCCCTTTCCCACAACATTTATTGTAGTTTTTTTGTTGCATTCTCGGGGAAATTACTGTTTTGTTGTGCAAGATGCCATTACATGGCGCTAGCTCTAATGCTACCATTACGTATAAACTACTATAGAGCACAGCGATTTTTGTTGTAACTTTTTCACTTGTAAACTTTTTTTCTGGAAAAAATGTATGGAAGTACGAGAAGGTTTATAGTGGTTGGGGAGCAAGTTTTTTTGGGGGGGTAACGGGCAACATAATAAAAGTCACAAAAGAGACGGAGAAAGACTTGTGGAAAGTGCAATTTAACAACATTTCCCGAGAATTGAGGTGAAGGGATTTGTTATGGTGGCGGTTATGGTGAAGAGGAGATGGAGGTGATGTGTAAAATGTAGGTATATAATATAAAGTGTGCATCTATAAGTGTTACGTGAATGACTATTTTCAAATGGGAAAAATATATACCACTTTGGAAACTGCGTGTTGGGGTATATGAAGAAAAAAAGTTTCCTTTTTTTTAGAATCTCTTTGTTTCCTGCTAACTTTCACTAGAAAAGCATAATAATAATATATTATGGAGCTGGGGCACAAGCAAAGCACAATGTGACATATATATATGCAGTGTGGGAAGCAGAAAGAGTGTTTGAAATGATGATGTTACCTCGTAAAAGTAAAACATGTTGATACTGGACTCTGCCGTTCCATTATTGACACCACCGGCTGTTCCTGTGCAACTCTCATTTGTCCCATTCAATGGGCAATAATCGCTGGTCACAAGAGCAACATCAAATCCAAGAGGTGTGCCACCATCGCCAGCCGTCAAATTGGTGGCTGCTGGGTCCATGTTGTCGTCCTCGTGCAAACGATTTGCTGAAGGGTTCTCAATCATCAAATCCCCCATCTTTCCTTTCTCTTTTTTACAGTTATTTTTTGCGCTGCCAATGAAGCACTTTTTTTGTTTATGTGTACTTTTCACAGTTTACTTACAAGTTTTTTTTCCCCGGCCGTCTGTCACTCACTCATTCACTACTTCTTTGTTACCCAAGTATATATATTTGGAGTACAATTGTGTAGAGATTTTGTTTGTGAAATAAAAAAAATATTTTTATTTTTTCTTCGATTCTACACATCCGCCTTCCATCCAAAATGAATGAAACAAATGGAGTACAAACAGGCTGCTACCCGTTTTTAGATATCAAATCTGAATGAAATCAATGAGCCAATGACGTTTTACAAATAGACTGGCTTATTTCCTTCTTCTATATCTTTTTTGCTACTACTGTTGCTGCGGTAGACATTGTTGATAGTCATTTTTCTTAAAAAGAAAATAAATGATTCTAATGGATTAAATGGAACTGTTTCTTCAACAGCTGCACAGATCCTTTAGGAAGTGGAAAAGGGAAAGTTGACTTGCCACTTGCTTTCCTTTTCTTCTCTTGAGTAGACTTCACCAGATTTCCTTTCTTTTGACGATGATGGCAGACAAGACATCAACCTAAAATGGGTCAAGAGCAAAAAAAAATGAAAGGCATAATGAAAAATCACATTTCTAGTGGGTGTATAATTTTTTCTCAAGTGTCTACAAATGAGGTAAGATCCTACAAGCCACATGATAAAAAAAGGCAGCTAAAATGACAAAGATTCAGTATCCGTCCAGAGACTATTAGTCCAGTCACTAGAAAAGCATCATGCACAACAATGCATACACATACAGTCACAGTCATTTCTTGACAGAGCAAAGCCGACAAAGTCACAAAATCCTCAACCGAACATTTATCAACTCAAATATTTTTTTGTCATTCCTCCTCTCCATTTTTAAATCGACCGTCTCATGGTTCTTATCATTAGGTATATACATATATACAAATACATAGCATCGTGAATGCAACCTTTCTTTTCCCCCTCTTATTGTTGTGTTTAACTGCAGTGATGGTGACTGCAACAATCACATCCCATTCAAATTCACATCATGAAATAAAAGAAAGATTTTATGGGTGCACAAGGAAATGTCATTATTTACAGGCTGCTGATCAGGAGCCATGATAATAATGGCTATTTGCGGCTAGCAAAAAATATATATATCGGTTCTCACGATAAAGTGTACACACTACTACTAGGCGCACACACATACACACACGTGTATGCAATTCGCATTCATTACTCCATTTTGCATTACTACTTGACTATTACACAAGTTATCACAAAAATTGTGTCCACACAAAGTACTCTCTCGATTACGATTGTTCTTCCTTCACCAGTGCACTCTCTACTACTCCAATAATAGTTTCATGTCTGTGTGAAATGGTCTCCAGTGTACACTTTAAGATAGCATGGTATTGTGTGCATGCAACCATCACCGTGTTCACTACACCAGCGAGTGTGTTTTTAGCGCCTAATTTTTCCCGTTCATTTCGGATGAATCTCCATTCATTTCTATATATTTATTCGAGTGTATTGTTTGGAGGACTACTTCAAATGGTTTTTCTTACATTATCATCGTCATCATTGCCATTTCGGAGAAAAGCGTTAGATTACCACCGCAGCCACAAAAGAAGCCAAAAACCTAAATCTTTCCATTTTCTCCACTTATTACCAAAGTTTATATACCACAAACATCAATGGGACTTGTTCTAACTTCTGTCCTGTCCAAAATCTTGTCAATGTTGCGGAAGAAAAGAATGGATACCTTTTAAGTAAAGCGTACACACGTCGATTCAGTCAGATTACTATTTTTTGTATGGCATATCATACAATCGGTACAAAGAACAAAAATGTATCCCAACTTTATTGGAGGAAACATCATTCAAAAAAATAAATAAATAAAAGGGTTTATATGTCAAATAATTGGATATCCAAATTCTGTGTTGTTGTTGTAGTAAATGGAGCTACAGGAAGTACTGACATAGGTATTTATTTATTTTTCTTCTGTGGTAATATGAACCAAAAAAAAAATTTTTTTTCTTCTGTTGTTGCGACTTGCTACTAAAAGCTGCAACGGACGTACAAAGGCGGACAGATGAATGAAACAAAACGCAAACAAAAAGTTTGCTATTTTTGCGTCTCGGAACATGGGATAGATGCAACATTAATTCGCTTTCTGTTTGCTTCCCAGGAAGAAAAAAACATATAAATATATATATATGTTTTACCCAAGTGAACACGAAAAAATATACAAAAGATCCAAGTCTGAATAAGTCGGTCGGTATACTATTTAGGAGCGTTACTATTCCGCTCTATGACAAGCAGTCATATAGTTTCTTCGGCCGTGGTTACTTTTTTCACCCAAGTTTGTCTACGTCTTCTTCTTCTTTTTTCCTGAACTCAAATCCTAACAAAAATTTGTGCTCTGCTTCTGCTGCTGGTAATTCTGAGTTCACTTTTATAATGCAACCTCAACTACCGACTTTATTGGGAGTATCACATAACAAAGTCACCAGAAAAAACTGGACTATAACATGTATATCTATTTATATATCAAACCAACTCTTATTATGTGTTATGCATCGCATCACAACTATTATTATTGTCTGCTATACACACTACTATACAAAATTATTGCAGCCTTTTTATTTCTTCTTTCTTTTAGTATTCCATAGCTTTGCATAATAATAAGCCAATTCACAACTTTACCCTTTTCACTATATCAATGATCTTCTGTTTGCACATTCCATTCAAAAAAACAAAAAATTCCAGCGTGCTTTAAACACTTTGTATCACACAGGCTGTATATATGGCCTTGTAGTGGGAGTATGCATGGAATCGTTATATGATCGTAAACAGTGCAATATCAATGATGCCCTTTTGTTGTAGAAGAAGCAACATCAAAGATCTTATACTATTGACTATAGAGCACGTTTTCCCATTTAACAGCGATCATACAAGAAATAACAGCATGTAAACTCATTCACACGTCTACATATACATACATAAACTTGAATAAAAACAAAGCTCTAAACAAAAGCATACAAACACAAAAAGTATCCGTACAGTTCCTCAGAAAACATTCAAATTCAAAGAGCTCTGCTTGCACAGAAGAAGCACAGCAAAAGCTGACATCATTGTCATTCACTTTCCTTTCACCATGAATACATACATATTATGCATGTAGAATTCTCATACAATTGTGATAGGTGGAGGTGGATTTACGTAAGTATCATATTATCTTGGATGTTCCATGTCAATGTGTATAATAATAATATGTCGTGTAAATGTGTGCTCACAATTGTCTTTTGCTATTTATATAGGCATACAAAAATGTGTACGTATTATACTGAGTGGGGTAAATCTGGATAAGCTTCCTAAACTCTTTGACTTGACTTGAATGCAAAGTGATTGTTCAACAAGATGATATTAGCCTACTTTGCAAAGTGCGATGGAATGATGATGATAAGAAGGATTCCACAGTTTGGTATCACATTATTATTTTGACTTGTTGTTGGTCGGGTTTTTCCTACAAGTACATACATACATACATTCACACTCTATTTGAATTGAAGATGAGTGTGTGGATGAGGATGCCAATTGATGTGATAGCGTTGTTGTTGTTGTTGTATTTGTATATGTATTGCTTATACAATTGCAATCACATCATACAACAGTTTATGGAGTGTGATACTTGGAAGAAGGAGCACACTTTTTACAGCTACTACTACAATGCCATTTACGTTGCATAATATTGCGTGTAATGCATTGCCCCCAACACCCCAACTCAACTGCTCTATAACAACAACAACCGAACCGAAGCACAAAACAAGGAGAGAGAAAAACAGGATTGTAGTTTCACTTTAGATAACGATGATATAATAATAATACCTTTTCCTTTTTACCCATACTACAACCATTTACAACACAAACATAGACACAAACACACATAAGGCATCATCATTTCTTCAGTTTTTGAAAACTCACAATCGTATACACATACAAACAGATATACAATGCAACTCTTTCTTGTTTTTTATACTTTTTTCCTGATTGCATGATAACATATTACTTATTTAGGTATATATGTTTATGTTTCTTCGGCTGGAACAAAGTCAACAATAGTGTATAGTGTTATTATTATTATTATTATTTAGCTTCTTTTTATATACACTCTTGAATCACAAAAAAATACATATCTACCAAAACGCATTGAAAAAAAAATCTATACAATTTTACTCCTAAATCTCACTTCTCCTTCTCCTTCTCGACATCTTATAATATTCTTCGTTATTCTTTATCTATGTCAAATTTACTGTTGTTTGTGTTGCTTTTTTTCCTGATTTTGAAAGATACCTAGATACACAAATAGTACATTTACTCCTTTTGTATTTGTTCTACGTTTTTTAATATCCTTTTTTTCCTACTGTCGATATATATTTTTTCATTTCTGTGTTTGTTTCCATTCTAAAAGGATTACAGTGTTTACATGTATGTGTGTGTGTGCAAAAAAGTGTGTGCAATCGAGTTCGACGTTTCTTTTTTGTTAGGATAAAAAGAAGAAAAAAACCTAAAAAAATGTATCATAATGGTTGAAGATTGAAGAAATGTGAAAATTCAGTGAAAAAAAATGTATAACGGATGCTATTTCCTTTGTAATTCCGTTCATATTATTATATCCTGTGCAGACTACACTACTGCGTGTTCTGCTGCTCTCCCCCGGAAAAAAAGTATTACGTCATGTGTGTGTGTTCTCAATGTTCATGTGTGTGCATTGGTCAGTTTTCTGCAGTTTCACAGTTTGATAAATGATGTTTGATTTGGCAAAAGCTGCTGCTAGAACATTCTTGTTGCTTTCTCCCTATAAATGCTTCCCCTTTTTTATAAGCTGTGTGTTTGTATATAGGCCCTTCTTCTAAAAGGTTAGGTCATAACCCTTTCAGTCAAATTCTGGCTAACATACATACATACATGCATGCATTTGGAAGGATTTGTGAGAAGGATCACCATAATAAATGCATGTACATAGGTAATAAGAATAGAATAAACTCAAAAGCCAAAATACTAAAATAAAGTTTAGTTAGAAGCAATTGTCAATTTTTTTTGTATTGATGTTCCACACAACACAGATTCGTTTATGCCATGTATTTCACTTGACTTGATTCATTGAAAAAACATTTATATCGACAACAACAACGGCACAATATCAAAAAGTTGAAATGGAAATGGGAAAAAGCAACAAATGTGAATTTGTTGTTGGTTGGTAATACGATTTGAGAAAATCATCACAACACAAACTTCGTTGTGTCTGGTCCTGAGATAAATATGGACGCAAATTGATATATTGTAAAAGAGTGAAAATCGTTATGAAAATGCAATGGAAATTGAGATAGGCACAACAAAGGACAATAAAACACCAGCAGCAGCAGCAGAGGTTCACGAAGAGAGTCAATGATGATGATGCCTTTTTCTTTCTCATTTTGGTTGATACTGTTTTTAAACATGATAAAATAATGCACACAGTGTGTTCCAAAAGATATACCTATATATAACCATAACAATATTATTTTACAACACACCCTGTACATATATTTTATACATGTTTTCATTTTACCCCAAAAAAAATTAAACTGTTTGCTTCTCCCCCTGAGAATCTCGTATAGCATAATGTTATTGTTGTGCACAGGTAATTTTTACAAGGCTGTGTATAGTCCCATTTCGATATGCATGCATTGCATTTCACTCCCTTGTTAACTTAACGATTATTGCTTTTGTTAAACTTTCTCCTCTGATGAAAGTAAAAGTAGCTCATATACATTTACATTTTATTTGGTGATTTTCTCAGCTGCTGCTGCTGCAATAGACGTGGACATGGCATTGTTGTTGTCGTAAGAGCGTAGTCTTCTTTGTTTACTAGATCATTCCAATGATTTTACCAGTTACTGCCGGCGAGGCTGCTTTATCAAACCTCCTCCCCGACAAATACCAACCCATTAGAAAACTTAATAGGCATTTGCCTGCATACTACAAACTTTATAGAGTACATTGGCTTCTTTATTAGAGAGAAAGAGAGAGAGAGAGACACTCCAGTCAAGCTGACAGAATTGAGGCAGTGAACGATTGCAATGTAATTTACTCCGAGGGAATATCAATGACTTGTTCTTTCTCGATTCGACAGCCTCAACACTTACTTCCTCGTTCAATTTATTCTACTCAACTAAACTGTGTCGTTCCAGCCAGCTGAACATAAAACACACTTTCAGCTGCAAAACACACATATTACGTAATTACATTCGTGTTTGTATAGTAAAATAGTTGAGGTATTTAGGATTCTAGAAAAAAATCAAGAGGATGATGATCAAAGAACCGATATTTTAACGGAATAGGACCAAAATGATTTTTTTACCTCCTGTAATATATCACCTTGTTGTATCTGTATGGTAAGAAAAGTTCACCATGTACATAAGTGAACGTACTACATTGTACAGGGTGGCTAAAAATAATTACGCTTAATTTTATAAACCAAAACTTTAACCATTTTCTTTAATTATTAAAGAACTTAATATGGATATCCGATGCTGGCAAGCCAGCCAACAAGCGGAGCATTTTTATTTTGATCACTCGAAAGAAAAAAAAACAATCTGTTAGATAGGTCATGTTACATTTCCCCACATGCAATATGTATTCAAGATTAATGGAGAAATATATATCCTCCGACACTCATTAGCACTTTTTTTAGTTCAGGATTCAGGACAAAGACTGATTGTAAGAGTGTGAGAGAACCAATGTTGCCCTCTGATTTATTGATTGTGTAATTTGACTCACAGAGACCCAATTAAAGATATTGTGACGTGTAAAGAAAATGCCCAATGGTTTATTCCTCAATGTGTCTGCCCGATTTGTAAGGAAAACCCAAATCCAATATTGACTAAGTGAAGATTTGTGATGCTCAACAATCATTGGATTGCCGCCTTGTTTTGAAAGCTTCTTGGCAGCTTGAACTGGTCAAATTCTTAAGACACCCACACGGTATACACACGGCATTAGATACATACTTTTTTTCAACACTTCTGCTTTCTTTCTCTGCATAATAGTCATTTTCCTTTAGCAAGTCATACAGTAGTCACAGACAGCAGAGCGCATAATGTATAGTATTCTATATAATATCTCAGCAGCACTATACTTGTGTGCAAAGTTATCGATGTCAAATATTCCGTTTATTTATATGGATTTTAACAACCATCCAAGAAAAAAATATATATGGTATGAAAATGTATATACTACTTTTCTTGGTATTGTACTATAGCTACTATTAAGAAAATGCGTATTACGTACATTATTAAGATATGAATGTATTTTATATGATGATGGTTCGACTCGCGACATTACAGCCAGTGAAAATTTAATATGAAGAAAAAATTACTATACTGCACTGCTGCTGCTGCTGCTATTACTCGTATTTTTTTTCTTGGGTTCTCCTGTCATTGCACAACTACTTACTTTACTCCAAGAAAAAAAGGACACAGAGATGGGGAAAACAAGTAGTAATGTAAACGGGACGATGAACTAAGCTAAAAATGTGTACACACACATACATAATATTATATTATATATACATAATTCTGAATGAACTGCACTGGCTCTAAGGAACGGAATCGGGAAAGGTTGTTGGGTTAGTTTTGTTACAGAGATGGAAATTGCTACAAGAAGAAGAAGAAGAAGACAAGTTGTCTGTATATATTTATACACTACATATCATATACAAAGTTTACTGTTTCTATAAGTTTGTATGAACGTGGTGGAATATGTGTGGTAATGATATAGGAGGTAAATATATATAATATTTCTCTGTGATTTTCTCATAGTTGAGTTGGCACACCAAAAAGACCACAGGCACCATAAAGTATGTATTATGAATCTCAAATCATTCTAACTGCTGTTATTATATAACTAATAACCATTCCTCCAGACAGTGGAAATTGTATCTCTCTGTGTTGGTATGTATTTGCTTTGTGTAGAAAAAAAGAAAGTGTCTCCGATCTCTGAGAGAGAGAGAGCAGTAACCAGCAAAACCTTTATGATGGCATGTTATAAAGTGGAGAATTTTT
>JAHZNC010003787.1:0-10299 GCA_027744095.1 Zhuqinia jingwanae | reverse complement strand
GTAAAATCTTCTACATAAATAGGAAACAATCTCCATTAACCAAGTAGGAAGTTTATATTTATAAATTCCGGTTTTAGAAAAAATGTAGAAGTTTGAAGTCACCTTTGAAAATATAAAACCTCAAATGAAGTTCTTTTAACGCAGATTATTTCATGCACTTGGTGTATGATTATTGCAATTGAGTCGAGTTGAAACGCTGCGCGCTGACCTTTTAGTTGTGCTCGTAATTGTAATACCTATTCTATGTTCATATTATTATTATTTTAATCTTTATGTAACGATCACAGATTTTATAATTAGTTTGTCCACTTGTGTGCGTAAAATGACAAAATAGTTTTGATTTCTTCTTATCATCCAATGACGTTTTCAATTGGCTTTCAACATTTCAACTTTTACATAATGGTAAAGATAATGGTAGAGATATTTTATGTGTACTTTTCCATTTAAAAATATTTTATGGTATTAATGTAATGGCTGATTTTATCATTTTATGAAGGAAACTTTTGTGCTATGACCATTATGCATACTTATTATGTATGTGGATGGTCCAGATTTGACATAACCATCAGCATAAAATATCTGACTGAATAGTATATATTATATCCTCCCCTCTACTCATCATAAAAATGATGAAGGATTCCCCAACCACCACCCATCCACACTATCAAACATTTTATTTTACAGATACTCATCCAATTAATTATATACAGGTACATAGGCACACACACGTCAACCAACATTTATCTGTAAATTTCGAAGAAGAAGAAGGAGAAAAAAAAATCGGCAAAAATGACCTTGTCAAACTTGATCCACTAGAGCTTCTGAGAAGATGAATAAATTATGTTGTACTTATTACATATTTTTAAAATGTTTCGTCAACAAAAACCAACCTAGTCTTTTTTTCCACTCTCCTTGTATGTATTTATGTATATCGTCAACATCTTCATATCATTATCATATCAATGAAATTCACAATAAAAAAAATAAAACTACTCTACAGCCAATTTCCTATTTTTCTTGATGCCCTGCTGACCACATATTGCTACTCATACTTTATAACAGCTTTTATAAACAAATCAGCAAAACAAATACACAAACACAAGCAAGCAATTACTATTATAGGCATTAGGTATTATAAATTTTTTTCTTGTTGATTCGATTGACTGTTTCAGTGAATGTAGCTTTCATCGTAAAATTAATGGGCAGCTACATCATTTTCATCATCCTCTAAATTTATTTTACTATTGTCCTTGTTTGACTTTTTCTCTCTGTTGAGTCGTGTGTTGAAGGGGTGTACTCTCTCTGGGAGTAGCGTATGTATATATTACACGTGTATATGTAGACATATATTTTTTGTGCTTATCTTTTTGAATCATGAAATGCAATCACATGTAATTACCCTCAGATTTATAGCCTGCTCTCTCAATTCATGATGTATTTATTTATACATTTTTTTTAGCTGGCTGCTGACTCTCTGATCATCACTCACTCACTGGCCAATTTAATGTAGGACAATTTACCTTTTTTGCTCTCCGTAACCGTAACGTGTGTACTCAATTGAAACATTTTTAAAAAATATATTTTTTTTGCTTATTTGAAACCTTCTAAAAACAACTCTGGTTAGACCAGATGATCAAGTTTATTGAAGCGTTTATGTCGACATCCTCCTGCCACAGTGGCGACACTATGCCACACTTTTTCCTTTGATGAACATTTTTTATTATTGTTGCATTGATTTTTGATAAGGAGAAGCGAAAAAAATGATGATTTTCTTGTCTTTATTGTGCCGTGGTCTTATGCATGTACATAATGATGACTAGCGATGAAACATGTAAAAAAATGTAAATAAATTTGAAAAATGGGTTTGGTCATTCGTTTCCTCCTGCTGTACGTACATACATGCGTTTTTAGTATACATGCTTGTTGCATTTGTGTATAATTTACAAAGGATATAAAGAGATATAGAAAAAATTGTGAATAAAAAAAAGTGATGATATGTGCAATTCTGTCTCTCTGGTAAGTGGTGATCGTGGTGGATGATGTGATGGTAAAAGGTTCAATTTTTATTGATTTTGATTAAAAAGTCATTGGATCAAGTTACAAATTTATAGTCACAAAGAAAGCTATATATATATATTGGGTCAACTTGCATTGCAACTTACAAAGTATTGAATATTTGCATACGAAAAAACTTGGCGGTATGGTTGTCGCCGTTGAATGGTGGATTATTTTATTTTATAAATGAATATATGTACTCATGAAAAGGATGACGACCTTTTGGGTTGACCTGACCTGCTTATTTATTAAAATGATAATTTAGAAGAATCAATCCAGATTTAATTCAAACCTAGATTTAGTGCTAACAAGCATTATTATAATATTATTATCTTGATTATCTGAAAAAGGATTGGCTAATAAAAATAAATGACCGAGCATCAATTTGATAGTTGTAAATTTTAAGAAATCGATCAAAAAATAACTTATGAATAATTTTTTAGGGTTTAACGAATGTCGATAAAAAAATAACTTGTATGTTAACCACAATTTTATGAAAAAAATTAAATACAATTCCGACCGTCGACCATTTTAAATCATTTTTAAGTAATTTTGGTTAAATTAATATTCCATGTGCCACGTAGAATTATATAGTAAAAAATTCATGTCACCTGAATTTTGTCAATAGCTTTTGACGTTGTTATATCCATCTTTGGTCGTGAATATTAATCAAGAGATTGAATTTAAAAAAGATACTAGAATTACTAGATCACAATACTCCTCCAATACAGGACTTCTGTGTAAAGTCCTGTATGCGCCTATGCGATTTTGGACTGTTTGGGTTTTGGATATTAGATGTCAATGTAACTAGACAAAGAAGAAAAACAAAGTCGATCCCAGTAAAAACTTATTTGTCAATGTTCATTTGAGAGATCTCTAGCGTGCACCAAGAAAAGTTAAAGTAGGGATACATTGCTTTTGAAAAGGGTTTACTCGTAAGCAGACAGATGGTAAAATGTGCAGACAAATAACGTTTGTACCTAAACACTTTTGCTGCGCTGCTGCAGCTGTTGTGAACATTCCATTGCAGACAAACATTACAAGTCACTAGCCACAAGTAAAAACAGATATGTATGTATGTTGTGCGTATTCATGTTAATAATTTATCAAGCCAAACATTACACATGTACATATTTGATATAAGGTCTAGTCTAGTCGGCTTAGCTTTTGAGGCAATAATATAAGTATGGATGGAAAATGCATTAACCTCTGCCGAGAGACTATAAAATAAAGTATAATCAATCAATATTGACTCCAAAAAATTTCAATAATTATAGGCAATTTGAGTTAATAAATAAATAATATAAATCATGGAGCTCCCGCAAGTTGTACCTGTCAAATCAGCCTTCTTTACCAGAATTTTCCTCCAAACACCTCCAAAATTCTACTTTTTTAAAATAATGTTGACTGATGTCTGCAAATTGCGAACACAAAGAATTATGTGCAAGAATAATGTCCTCAAAAATCCTTAATTCATCACAAAATTATATGTTATTTAGCATTGATTAAAAAATGTGTTTTATGGGTGTGTTAACGTTAATTTGTTTTTAATTGTTGGGAAATGCTTTCATGACTTTGGCCTTCAGAAATTCTGCTTACAATTAGAGGTATCTCTTACTCAACATACAAGTTTCATAATTAAAAACTCAAAGTTCTTTTTTATACTAATCACTAAAGATTCAAACAAGTTGAACGTTGGGAAATGGATTTGAGAAAGTATAAAGAGTGAAAATAAATACGTATAATAAAGAAAGTCTGACAACTTTCTAATAAGGCCAAAAAATAATGATCAGTTGCGCAATATATTTTGGTTAGCTGGTATACTTATGTATGTGACCATAAACTTTAAAAAACGACGCCCATTATTTGTTTTGAAATGATTTTTGAAGTATAAAATTATCATGTTTTGGGATTTTTTATTCTAGTAGTCCTCGTAAAAGTCAACACGCGTGACCTCTATTTTATGGATTTTATTTTATGTTCCATCCATATTCATACCCGATAAACATATTTCCTTGATGTGATCAGCACAACATGATATTTTGCGATACAAGGTTTCTCATGTCGGTCTTTCCTTTTAATCATTAGTTTCATACAGTTCAAGGTTGCACCTTACACGATATTATTATGCAAATTTGGAATTTTGGGGGTGATGTTATGATTTCTTCCGGGAAAGCCATTGTGCTTTTACATATTTAATTTTCTATCTTGTCATCATGCTTGCTTACATGTTTGTATTTACGATCAATATACATTTTGCTAACAACAAGTTGAGCATTTCAGTATTAGTTCCAGTCATTTGTCATTTCATTTTCACAGTTTATTACACACAAACAATATTTGATCATAAATTTGTACATAACATCCGTTTTGATGTACTACTTTGACAATATTTAATCATCACATCATGATATCTGTTCCCTTTCACTCGACTCGCTTCATCATTTTTTAATTAAGTATATACATACATATCATACGTGAATATATCATATCATACATAAAGGCAACTTACTACAGAAAACGTGATTTATTACAACAGCATTAAAACCTTGTTTCTCCTTCCCTTTAAGTAATAATAATAATAATAATAAGGCTTTTTACTTGCACCCCCCGTAACTTTCTTGTTAAAACTTATTGCGCAAATTATCAGGAAAACGCTCCACACTCTATTTATTGGCGAGGTGAACTGATTTTTCTCTAGAAAAAACAACATCAAACAAAGTTGAAGGTGAAATGTTGGCATAAAATGCCACTGCACCACGTGTATACATGCTACAACTTTTCTATATGCATAAACAGCGCTATATTAATATTATTACACCCCAAAAAAATCCTCTTATCTCCGTCTTATTTTCTCTCTTTCTTACTTCAAAATATTCATTTGTAAATGTAATGTAAATATATATAAATATATTTACATCATTTTATTGATGATCATGATGATGATGTTTAGTACTTATAGCAGTTTTTACTCCCACTTTACCCCTCTCCATATAATACATATCCGCTACTCCAGAGAGTCAGATTTTTTTTTTCTTTCATTTCTCTCACTTGTCATCAAAATACAGTGGTCATGCGTAAGCGAGTTTGCCCTTGGATTCACTTTCAAAATATAGCCTGCCTTGTCTACTTCTACAAACAACCCGTCTTGTTCCATTCATCTTTCTTTCTTTTTACAAATTCCAAGCTAACAGCTTCACAACAAAGTGAAAGACATGACATAAAGCACAAGTGCATACCTACGGCACACACACACACACACATGTCTTTAAGGTACAGGCTACAATAATAAACCCACACGGTGCCTTTTCTCCGTCTTCTCCACCATATCATCATCATTATCATCATCATCTACACATGATATCATTACTTATTTTATGCATAATGATAATATCACATATCGACATACAATTCAATGAAAAACGAAAATCATTCATGCAAAAAAATTAAAAAAATACCAAGAATGAATCCTTTCATACTATTCAAGAGAAAAAGTCTATTTGATATCTAAACAATCGTTATATAATAATAATACGTGGTAATATAAAATGATGAAACATATATACCTACCTATTTGCACTATTTATAAAAGTGAGTGAGTTGACTGTACTATAACCGCCTTGTTGCCGGCTTGCCTAGCACTAAAAAAAAAGTATAAATCATCCTTCAAGTAAAATGAAATGAAATCATTTCATATCATGTGGAGTGTATTTATGAAGAAAAAAACGATGGTTCAGCATTCCACACATCCCCGTATTTTTTATGACAAGACAAGAAAAAATAGGAGAATATCTTTTTATTTTAACAGCACCAGCAGCATCAAATAACATATATATAACAAAGATTGGATTAGATCAGATAGACGTGTACAACAATCTTTCTAATTCTACTACTCTACTAACATTGATAAGTTCACGTTCACCACATCTCATCATCATCATCATCATCATCATATTACCATCGCAAGTTCTATGTCTTGCGAATAGGTATGTACATTCAACACTGTGCCAAATACCACTTTAAAAAAAAAGAAGTAAATCAGCACTTTTCATAAAATCGTTTCGAATGATATTGTCATAGTCACGATGATGATGATGATGATGATGTAACTTGCATACATACCCATATTTTTGCTGATATGTGTGGAAATACCCAATTTCTCATGTAGCCTAAAAAGCAATATAGCACAGCATAATAAGCACACATTGTATCCTTTGTGTATAAATGTGTGCAAGTGAGTGAGCGAGTGAGTAGTTTTTTTTCCCTTTCAAAGTAGCATTTACTACAAAATAGGTCTGCTGGTTTCTTAAACGTGTCGTGCACAATTTCATTTTCCAGATGTACACACACATGCTTGTTTAAATACAGGCATACCACTTTACAAATACTTGAGGTATATGTATACATATATTTACCTCATATTGAATTGTGACAGAGCTCTCAGCCACAGCAGCAGCAGCAACGTGTACAAGAGCAGCAAGCATGTGTTTGAGTTAACCCTTTAATGTTGTTTTGTGTGAGAGAAGAGAGGAATGATCCAAAATGATAATATTAATGAAATACATTCCTGTACATAATAATAATAATAAAATAGTATGCTCTACCTATATAAATTTTTTACCATATAGTTTATGTAGGTAACATGTTTTTCTATTCCGGCTAAAAAGCATTAACTGGCTTATTTGCTCGCATCACATGTGTATATCGCTCTTGAAACTTGAATACACTACTCTAACTCTCCCCACACATCACACATCTCATTTCTCACACAAAGTCACTATCACAAAGCACGTCTCTTTCTATTTTTTTTATGGATACTCTCGGTGTGTCCTTTCTTCGTCCCCTTCTATTACCCACTCCATGCATATGCATATACCGTGCCGTATATGCATATACCTATGTAATTATTTCTATATGCCCATAATATACAAGTGTTATACACGTTGTAAATACGTATGCATGTATTTGTGTATAGGGATACCTATATCTATTTTTTTAATGTTATTTTCTTCCATCCATGCACATTTTGCACACATTTTTCTCTCTCTGCTAACATGCCTGTCTTGTATTTTTAAAATGCTCAAAAAAGAAGCAGAGTTTTGTTTCAGCTAAAAAAATATTGTACCTACAAAACCAAAAAAAACACATTGGTTTATATACTTACTGCATATTATACAACAAAATAAAATTCCTCTAGGCAAAAAAAATATTACATATACACCTTGTCGCTTCGCACAAAATAATAATATGATGTATATATATTTAATATTGTAATCAAGAATATAAGAGAGATCCGTTTTGGATAAGCAAATCCACAGCAAAAAAAAAAAATTCTCCTCCAGCAAAGCAGCAAAAAAATAACTCCTCTACACACACTCACACACAGACACATACATATTATTATGTATGTACATACCTAACCAGTTTAATAGGCTATCACACACGGTTTTTGCTGGATTGAGAGATCATTGCATTGGGACACTGGGAGTTATTAACATTTTGCCTTGTTCTTCTTTTTATTATTACTACCTTTTAATATAATTCCTAATCAAAGTTATATTACATTAGCAATACATACAAAGAGTTGTTGTGTGTGTAATAGGTAGACAAATAAAAAAGAAAAAATGTTGATTATTTTTTGTTTTGATTAACTTGTATTATTATTACAAAACAACGGACTACCCATGCTTCCATTTCCATGATACAAAAATAATAATATATAATAATAATATCCTTCTCTCCCTCTCTCTGAGTTCTGAATCAAAGTGCTAATCATCCTAATCCATTTTTTGTTTCATCAAAAATCAATCAAATCATCGACAACGTGTGTGTATGTGTGTAAAATATGTGTTCATGTTCGGAACATCAACCAAACCACCTTCAACGTTACTCTCTCTCTACTGCTGTCTTAATGTAAAATATATTAATGTAGTGTAGTTCAGTTAATAGTTATATAAGTTGTAAATGTAATTGGAAGCAAGTTAGCAAAAAAGAAAAGTGAGAGACTACCACGTAAACTCTTATTATTGTGCATACATACATACGTATTATCGTTATCGTCCTTTAATACTAAAAGAATAATTGTATTAGTGTAACATTATTTTATAAATGATTTTTTGGATAATAAGCAGTATAGCGAATTGGACATGTTGTAGTGGACTAGTATCCAGTGAATATCTTGGATTGAAATGTCTTTTAAGATTGACTTGACTGCGAAAATAAATGCTACATGAAAAAAAAATGTAAGAAGAAGGGGACAGTTATTATTGCTGCTGCTGAAATGCTGTGACCGACTTAAAAATCCCCAGAATTTAACTCACACACACACACACACATGAACACACAATCACATACACAGTAAAAAAGTATGAATCAATCAACTCAATATGCAATCAGTGGCTTATTAAACTACTTATAATATTCCGTACAAATTTCAACAATATACAAAAAGATTGTGTGTAAAAGAAAAATGCATGTTTTAAAAGTGGGAGCATTGTCACCAGATTGTCCTGTCGTACAATTAATTGTAAAAAAAATGTAATCAATAATATTTAAAGGGTTAAAAAAATAAGTATGTTTAAATTGGAAGGCAAAACTAGATTTTAGAATTTCATACTGGTTAGTTGAGAACAAACACCAAACCAGCACCACCATCAACTCACCAAAGAAGAAGAGTGGGAAATGATCGGCTCGAGAAGTAAACGCTGGAGTTGATGTTTACTTTAATTAAATTTAGGAATTATAAACCCTATAAATTTTTTTTAAACAAGATTTATCCTACTTCCTGTTGTCTAAAAAATATATAACCTAGAATATTATGTATCCTATTGTTGTAAACCCCTAGTCTTACCCGAGTACATTTTAATAGTAATTATAATAATAATAATAAATATATAGTACCTGTTAAACAATCTCTATAATTTTATAAATTTACAAATTCTCTACTTTAAGATTTTTTTTATTTAATTGAAAAATGAATTAAAATATACCTGTGTAAATAGTTATTGTAAAAGAAATACAATATACAAATTAGCGAGAGTGAAAAATAAGATTGCAATTATCCGATGTAAATTAACTTTTTTTCATTTTTCCATTCTTACATTTTTGTACTTTGTAAATGAAATTGAAGTGTATTTGAATTGTAATTGTAATACTGCCACTGTTATCTGTAATTGTAATTAAAATATATAGTGACAAGCTACGACGTTATTGCCAATGCCAGTCTTTGTTATAGATTTAAAAGAAGGAGAGTTTTAAACGTAGTTTAACTGATTAAAGCAATACTGGACGTTGACAGAGGGTTTGTGGTGCACGCGTCAACGACAATTTTTCTATGCAAGAAAAAAGCCTTCCAGAAAACTTTTTTCAAAATTACTTTCATGATTCAAAATTCGTCAGCAATCAATAATTATTGTTAACTGTGTCAGTAGAATTTTAAGTTCTGTTGTCGTAAAAGACAAACTTCAACGTAGTTGTAATTGTTGTTATGTAGCCATTTAATACTTGGTGATCATTTGTGATATTCATGTTTTGTCTTCATCTTCTGTCTGTCTGTCTGTTTACAACGAAAATTAATCGCTAATCCAATCAACTTTAATTAAGTGTGTGGCTAAAAACACGGCTCTCTCTTCATTTCTCGCAAGTTGCAAGTAAAAAACGTGACAAGGAACATGCTGTTTTATTTGACAGTCGAACTGGAATTGTGAACAAGCTAAAGGTGCTCAACAGAAGAAATATAGAAGCAGAAAATAGCGTGCTCGTTTTTTTCGAACATGTGAACAGGTAATTTATTACATGATTTGAACTACATATTTAAAATTTAAATGTCGAATGAGGTTATTGTGAAGTTTGTATTGACAATTTTGACGTTTAATTCGAGTCAGGTGACGAAATTAACTTTTCAAGGTCACGGACTTGAAACTAGTCTGTTTGGTTGGACTGGACGCCCAGACGGAAGTTCCTAGCCCATTTCCGCAACATGGAACTAATATGCTTTTTTATTTTCTTCTTTTCCCAGGTGACAGGAGGCCAGAATTAACCAGTTCACAGTTCACAGAGTTCATTGCCCTGCTAGACTGTTTTTTAAGGTGCGGAGGAAACATCATTCATCACCTCATCACTGTTTGGAAAATTCTTAACGGTCAACAAATGACGTTTTGCTTGTGACGGTGCACTTGCTCCAACAAATAACTTTTCATCACGTTGTGTCTTTTTTTTACTTTGGATTCAATAAATTAATTTTGT
>JAHZNC010003786.1:0-17025 GCA_027744095.1 Zhuqinia jingwanae | reverse complement strand
GAAATCACTCAAAAAAATATTTTGATGAGAAAAGTACACAATTGTTTTCAGCATTCACGTCAACTCACAGCTCCGTATTTATGTTTAACAACTTTATTTTGTTGTGATAATTGTTAGAAATCCGAATTAAAGAAGCTTGATACTATATGCATTCATGCACATATTTTGTATGATAGATAGTAGTTGTAATATTGTAAACGCTGCGGAGCGTACTCTGCATATCGGCAGGTTTCTGTAACGTACTTTGGTCCTACCTTTTAGCAAAATATCAGCCATACTTTTCTCTCCTCAAGTCACACAAGTGCAGTGTACACAGTAGAATAAAGATGCTGCAGATTCTAGTACCAACCAAACCAAGTACACATTTTTTACCACAAAATTACTGTAAAAGTCGATGATAAGAGTTACAACTCAAGGCTTTAATACAAACGGCAAAACAGAGTTTCCTTTCTTCCCTTTTACCTGCTTTATTCACTTCTTACATAAAATCGTGCACATATTTTTCAAACAATATATTATTATACACGACATACATCATCATAGTAGAACAAGCACGTTCATCATATCAAACCTACCATTGTAGAAAAATGTTTACATCATATCATTGTAACACACTGCTTAAGAGAGAGCATATATCATACACCACGTCGACTACGTTTTGTTTCTTTATATTGAAATTAAGATGACGATGAAAGAAACCGTCCTTCCGCCTAGTATCATCATCATGATACTATCATGTATGTATTTTCGCAGAATGTTATGCTTTATGTGTCATCAATTTTATCCTCGTCTTCGTCGTCGTTTTGGTTGAGGGTAATATTTTTTTGCCAAGAACGGGTTCTACTGGTCTGCAGTTTTTTCCCCTACTTCAAAATTTGGTCATGAATGAAATACCTGCATATGATTATTTTAAATACTGTGGTAACATAACTTGTAACGTGGATGAAACATGGCATGAAATAACGTAAAAAAAGGAAACCTAATCGAGAATGTTAAACCAACAAATTTATATGTATAAAAAAATTGTCTCGATGCTTGTTTAGCATGCTTTCCTTTTGTATAATTTAAGCATTCAATAAGAGCGGTACATTGTCGTTACCAATGTTTGTATGTATCTAGATTATTATTATTACTAATAATAATAATTGGGCAGACAGAGGTGGACTCGGATCTCAGTTTTCTTACCGAATCAACAATTTTGCATGTCATCGGATTAAATTCCCTTTTAATTTTACTTCGTAATTGCACATATATTTTATGTGTTTTTGTTGTATGTTTAGTCATGTGCGATAAATGTTTAGGCGATCTTATGTAACATTCACTAATTGCACTATAAATTGTACACTGTAAAATTATAAAGATAACAATATGTACATACCTAAGTGCATACATCGAATAACCTTGAAGTGTCAGGTATTTCTCGTTGCAGATTACAAGCATGTCTTTTTAGAAAAAAAACTATAATTACGATTTTTTTATGAAAGGCAAACCATAAAATAATGGTTTTAGTTCGTCCAACCGACATTCAAACAGTTTCAAATAATATGTTTCAAGTTTACGACAAAGGTACTTTTGGTAGAGATCTCTGTCGATCTCTGCTTTCCGATTCCTATTGAATTGAAGGTGAGAAAATGCGGTTTTACTCCGGAATTCAGTACACCATTTAAAACACTAACTCTAAGTTCCTGATTTTGAAAACTTTGAAAGGTGGGCCATGTTGTACTAAGATATTGATTTACACTTTATTTTATCCAATATCGCCCTATTTTAAATGAAACGACAATATGAACCAATCATCCATTGTTTGTCCCATTTTTATTGACAGTTTGTTTATGTAAGTAGGAGGTTATCTGAGTTTATAAAATTTACTGTCAAAAAAGTCCTTTCTTTTATTAATTCAACATTGCAATTTTTGTTGAGGAAACATGCAAAAGAAGATCACTGTGCACAATATAAGATAATTTATTTCTTTATTTTGGGCAATAAAATGGAAGTCACTGGTAACAAGTTGTGAGTTTATACAAAACTAAAATAAAATCAATTATGTGAAAAATATTTTCAGATGATATCTGTCAGTTATGTAGTTAACTGTTACATTAAATATAATAATTAAATACTTATTGACATTTTCCAGCTTTCTACTCGTTGTTACATCCTTACATAAATTTAGTATATTATATGAGTTTTTATTCTTAAATTGAATTATTGGCAAACTTGATTGATTTAAGGCCACAATGAATATTCTACAAAACACCCAAGAAATTCATGAGTAGTTTGTCTAAACCTTTGTCTAGTCAGTGTGATTGTTGAGGGTGGAGAATTTTTCTAAGGCTCTCAAAACACCTCGGGCCATCCTGGCTGCATCATCTGCCGTCATGTCCTTGAGTTCACGGAGAGCTCTGGATTTCGCCGCTGTGCCATATTTGGAGTATAAAATTCCGCCACCAAGAAGAACCAGGGCAATGGAACCAACACCAGCAGCAACATCAGTCCATCCTTCCCAACGCAAGATGCTCGAGCTGTTTGGTTGGCCAACAGTTCCTACCTGTCCTTGGTTAGGGTAATAGTACACGTAGTAATTCTGAAAAATAAGTAAATAAATAGAACCACAAACATTTCAATTTAAAATAATGCATCAAAAAAATAAGACAAACTATTTCCCATGTCAATTTTTAAAGAGATGATTCTGGCTTGATGAAATGCCAGCGATCACTTTCCACTAGACTCTTATTCGCTGAATTGAATAAGATACGAAGCAATGATCAGGATTTTTATCAGATCTACAAATTTGAAGAAGATACAATTATGTGAATTGCTACAAGTTATAATATGCTTTGTTTCTTTTTGTATTATCTTTTGCTCAAGGTTTAAAAAAAATAAACATTTGTTTGTCTGCTTCATTTTTTCATGATATTTTTTTGGCAAATATTTTTTTAAACAGCTATAAACGTGTTTTAGCCAAATAAAATGCCTGCTCGCTAGAATACACACAAAAGTGCAAGTGCAATCTGCCTCCCAGGAACATCTTCCGAAATTGGATTAGTCATGCTCTGTACACCACATACCGCTTTCTATCATATGCTACACGTCAACACGTCCAAAATAATATTTAGCTGTCGTCTCATTTATATGACTACCGTGTGACATGCCATCGTAACCTTAAAGTCACAAAAATTTATTTAAAAAAAGTCACAATACGCTCTTAATTAATTTCATTAATTTCGGAAGTGATAATGAGGAAAATGATAAGAATGAGAAGTGAACGCTAACACAATGTCAACACAAAAGTACGTAGTACAAAAAAAACTTGTAGCAGGGATCCGTTAACAAGATAAGCACTGAAATTGTAGTACATTTTTTTGTCATTTCATGAAAGTCGGTTAAAGCAAGTACCACTGTACATTACTATAATTATCATCAATTGGAGGATTCACTTTTTTGTGATGTATGGGTATTTATATTTGAGTTTAAAAACCCAAAATGTGTCTTATAAGATATTTGATTTGTGTAAAAAAAATCAAAATAAAATTGAGTGGGAAAATAACTGTATTCGGAGCTATAGTGATTTTGTTGATAAAACTGAAATGACCAAAAAGTTGAATGATAATGCAAATTATTTGATCTACTTTAAAACGCCCAACTGTAAATATGTCTTCATTTTTTACAGAATGGAGTGACGTAAGTTTCGAAATATTTGTTTACAAAAAATTGTGAAATAAAAGACAAACTTGGGGCAGTTAGGGAATGTCCCGGTATACAAACCTGTGAAGGAGTGGAGGGGTTAACAGCCTGAGGTTGCAGCATGCTCGCCTCGCCGGCAACACTTTCTCGAGCTTCAGCAACTGGTCCAGTCAGGGGAGCTGAAGCCATTGGAGGTGTTGGCAAAGCTGGAGAAGACTTTGCCAAAGGAGTATCATTGGCACTTGAGATGGTTGGTCCAGTGTTGGTGACTTGTGGCTGGTAAACGGGTGAACGTGGTTGTTGGATTGCTGCAGCGCTCAACCCGATGAGCAAAGCTATCATGAAAGCTGTCTTCATATTTCCTGTTTTTGTTATAAAATTTCGTTTCGGAGATAATAAATAATTTCCTTTTTGGTCAAATGCAAGGACACTCCTCTTTTCTCCCTTTACTTACGTTCGCACCCAAAAAAATCTGAAATTTAAAAAACAAAATCGCAATGGATAATGGATATGCATGAATAAACAAGCTATGATACTTAAGTATCTTATTTGGCTTTATCAATATTATTGCAAAATTCTTCATATTATCGTTAAATGGTTGATGGTTGTTATCATCGTCATTATCCACTTTTATGTCATTAATATTTTCATGAATTCACCTTATACAGGGATATATGCAGAATAAACAGTAAAAAAATGTTTACGTGATACAACATAGGTACCTATATAACCCAGAGTCAATGAATAAACAAATAACTGTTTTTCAGCTCATATAATAATAATAATGCACTTAAATAGGCATGCTGCATTATTAACATCTTTATAGCAGGCTTACACTTTATAAAGAAGAAAAATGCTTTTTTTTCTCAAATACTATGAGAAACATGGGTAAATACCACTCCTACTTGAGATAGCTTCTTAAAATAATATAATTTCTGTCTCTCTTATTCTTCGTCTTCTTCTTTTTATTTGCCTTCAGCCACCTTTCTTATTTGTGTATGCACCGCAATACGTAAAGCTGGTTCAAAAATCTTCCTCGTAACTTTCTGTGTTGCAAAAACTTTCACTTAAAAAATCCCAAGTGATTCATCAAACTTTTTTTTAAACGTAAAAAGTGTATGTGTATAAAGTTGTTGTTATTATTATTATTATTATTACAAGAATCAACATAAAGTGCATCCTTAGCAGCAGTCGTAATAAGCCATATTATGAATCTCTTTTTCCATAGTCAAGTTTGTAAGTTTTTGATGAATATATGATTATGACAATGATGATGATGAAAAAAAGAAAATGATGAGAACGATTTAAAAGTAATTTTTAAATTGCCTGCTCGGCTTAAGGTTGAAAGTGTAAGATGCGTTTTATAGCAGAAAACAAAAATGTTAGACAGCAGCTAGCTTAGCAGCAGTATAGCAAAAATTACAAACTTGACAATCATAATGACCTCTCATCGAAAGGAACTCTTTTTCCTCCCTCTCATTCTCTCTCTCTCTCTCGCTCTTCTTTACTTGTAAGTCTAAACGTAATCATTAGTCATTACCATGCCTTTTACAGACAGACGTGAATATCCCATGCTTGATCCTTTTCTGCATATTTGTATTACTACTACGGGATTATTTTCATCTTCATCAAATCGTAAACACGAAAAGAATCAAACAAAATAATAATAATAAAATAATAATATGAACTCTTCATGAAATACAATAGCAAAAGCCAAAATGCCACCACTAACAACAACAACTAAATAGCAACTAAATAGCAACCATAACCATACTATTACCAAAAAGTAACATCATCATAATCGTTGTGTTGCAGGCATATATTTTTTATACTATATATGCTGCTCAGTGCTCACCCCTAAAAATCATGTTTCTTACGAATTCTCATACATTCTCATCTTCGTCATCATATCGTCATCAGAAATACAATATTGTTTTATACTATACGATCTCTTGATTTCGTACATGCGATCATCTCTTGATTTTTCATTCATAAAAAAGCAACAATAAGAATAATAATAATGAATGCTACTACGTACGTCTACGTCTACTATGTCTTATTATAATTATTGTACTTTTGATCACGACGAAAGGTTACAAAAACAGCAGTGCACTAAAATGCTCTATCACTCGGTTACTTTTTAGTCTTTTTACTCTCATTCAACATTTCTTTCAAAAAAAATAACATGTATACATGCCTTTTGGTTTCGTTGTATAAGCAGTCAACAAACCAAAACGCTCATACTATTTTTCCTTTGAATCCTCCTTCCTTCCTAATTATCATTATTTTACTGTCTGCCCACTGCTTACATTATTAGCAAAGTAACAAAGCATGTATGCTCAACAACACACATACACACACAACAAGTACACAAAGGAAAAGACAAAGCATGATTGGCATTGTTGATTTTCCTTTTTATGAAAACAAAAATTAGCAAAAAGAAGATCCTGTCCCCTGATGACGGAATCAATGAATGAAGGAATGAATGAACACCTGAAAAAAACTCAACTATGCAGCTCGTCATCATAATCATCATCATCGCCATGAACATCAACAACGTTTTCGTCATTGTCGCATAATAAGTATTGGAATGAAACTTTGTTTGATATAATAATAATGTAACTCATTGTATCAAAGAACCTGAGACACTACAATGCAATGTAGTAAAAATGATGATGCTTAGAATATTGTTGCATTTTGTGGCGTTATAATGATGAGTAAAGTATACACACTTTTTTTTTATTGTAAAGCGAATCCCCTCTGATAAACAAATAAAAACAACTTCCGGCGATGATGGTTAGCCACAATATTTGAGAATGCAAAGAATGCAATCAGGATGACTGTCTATCTTTGACTTTGAAAACATGAAAAAATAACAGCAACAAGAATGTATTTTTGAATCATAATGATAACGTTTCTACCCACACACTATATAATGTTCAGTTTGAATGAATTGCAACGTAACATGCTTTCTTTTTCCTAGAACAGTTTTTTTTACTAACATTCAACTATGCTATTTTTTGCTATTTATTTATGCGGTAGTTAACTACCCAACTAGATATTTTGAACTAGGTGATGTATTTATCAGATAATTGGCTATATACCAGTATTAAATATTTCAATATTACCAAGAAACATATAAAGTAAAAAATAATTTAATTTACAATTTTCCAAACGAGCTAGCAGGAAAAATATTAGTATGATTTTTTGTTGTATCATTGAAATTGGTCTGAAAAAATAATACTTGATGTAAAACAAACTGTGTATGATGATGATGATGATGATGATTGAATGTGAATAATAAATGCTACAATTACAAACATACATACTAACGCTCATCATCATAATCTTCTTCTTTTTACTCATGTTTTTTTTCTCTACCTGACGAAACGGAAACTCACAGCCTGCTGCCCCTCTTTTCATGTTCTTACTAACCTATATATTACTACAACAACAAGAAAGCAAGTGCACCCCTTCTTTTCTGGTATGCTGAATGTGATGATGCTAGAAGCAGTGAAAAAAGGAAGGTTGAAATGTGGAAAAAAAATGGTGCAGACGAGTTACTTTTCATGTGCAAGTGCAAGTATTACTGCAGTGAAGTGTAAAGCATCCTCTCTCTCTCTCTCTCTCTCTATCTTTGCTCTTGTTTGGCATACAAACGTTGTTCAAGACTTCAAAGTGGCATTGTTTTAAACAATCGTTTGCTACTGCTTTTGCTGTGCTGCTAGTTACAACCACTTGTTACTATACTGTGGGTATAAGTGAAATAATGAAGCCACAAGCCAATACTATACGTTTTACTCTTTTTAGTTTCATATAAATTTTATCTTTTATATTCTTTCCACTTGGCTAATATTTTTCATTCACAAAGACAACTTTTCTTCTTGATGAGCTTTACAGTATTCTCCATAATAACAATAGGAGTAATAAAATGCACTATCGGGTATTTTTTACTATGTGGGATAAGCACGCTAGATTCTCCCATATAAAATAATTATCATTTTATGCTTCTGCGGTAATTTGTGAAATCAAATGAGGTTACACCATAGTGCATTAGTTGTGATTATATGAACGCATATTATTTATGTAATACCACAAGCAATAATATAATGAAACGATATGTGATATGGTTAAAAATTGAATGCACTTTAAATTTTATATCAAGAAAAATATGTTTTAAAAATTCGGTTCTTACGGATATTTTCAGTCCACAAAAATGAGGCAGAAAAACTAAAAAGTCCGATTTTTTCACTATTTTTTGTCAGGAAATACACTGAAATCACTGCAGCATAGAACACTATAAGATCCATGCAAGTGTTGGTTGTACTTGTGTTGACTTGACAACGACCAAAGACAGAAACTGAAATTTTGAGGCAGGCACAGGCGTTTTTCTACCTGTCCTGGAATTTTCATCTTAGCACAGACAAGGATACCTGTACCATCACCATATATCTTCTTGGATGGGTAGATCCCTTTCCAGGGGATGGATAGATCCCTTGCATTATTTTCTGGGATTCCTCGGGTAAGAGTCAAGGACGGACAGAAGGGAACGAAAATGCATCTTAACAATTGTAACGGATAATACATGAAGGGATGCTATATAGCAATACTTCCTGAACCTTTTTTTTAATGCAACAACGTAATTGCTTTGTTCTACCTGCTCAGGTAGGTGCATGCATGCATATATGCAATGTATATACCTACATTAGTACTTAACACACATCCACAATGCACACCCAAACCATAACATTGCATCCAACGTATCCATTCAAACTTTTCTTTTACACAAATAATAACAACAAAGGATGTTTTAAAAGGGAAAATGTAGAGCACTTGATAGGATAAAAGGGTCTCTCATGATGATGCAATGGAAAATGGAACCTACCTGGAAAACTCAATACAGAAAAAAATACATTCATTCTTTTGAAAACAAGTGCTATCCAGTACTCCATGTCTCCAGCAATTTGGGTTTTTACGGTTCACCATATTATCTGAATCCTATAAATCTCTGCCTACATCTTCAAGTTAAGCTTCATGAAATGGAAAACATGTTTGTTCATCCCTAAATATTTTTTCCCTTGTGAACTTGACATGGTAATCCCCTTACTAATACAAAACCCCAAATACTAGATTAGACTACGTTGAAAATCTATTTACCTTTATAAAGAATGTCAAAAGGATACCAATTGAATGCAACAACAAGAGAGAAACATGAGAATAGTTGAATAGGTTTTTGTATGAATACTTCCCCAAACGTTTTACGGCACAGTTCCCTTTTTCCTAGAAGTATAATAACCATGACCGAATTTTCGTCTATCATGTGACTAGATTGAGAGGAAGAAAGAGAGAGAGAGAGAGAGAAGAAAAAATTCCTTGTTTTCATCCAATCCTTTCCGTGAAAGATTAAATTGACAATGACCTCATGATATCTCACTTGAAAAAATTGTTGACTTGAAAGATACTGAAAATCTACATTCCAACAAAAATCGTGCATTAATGTTATCTCAAATGGCTTTGTGGTATTAATAATAATGTTCACAGAGATTTTGATATTTGTTCCCTCAGAAAAATGTCTGCATAATGTACAGCAACAAGTACATACATTTGTAAGCATTTAGTACCCACAAAAAATGCTTCCGATTCAAGTCATTTAAAAGCCACAAGTTAAACAAGTTTGACCAAATTAACCTTTGAAAGTGAATTAAGATGTTTTTTTTTTCGAAAATATTTTATTGAATAGATGATAGGATAACAAAGTAATTTGGAAAATGCAGAGGTCAATTAATATAAATTTATTTAGCAATTTTTCTTCATCAAAGCACCTTCGTTCGTACTCTCTGATCAAATGAAAAAGGTATCACGTCAAGCACGCATCACATTTTTTTTATTATCAAAATCTCCACATCCAACTGTTACCAGGAATTACATTAAGTTGAGACTGAAATCGTCATCCATTATCCTTCACAACATAGCAGTGGTTAATGACTCACAAAACAGAACATAATATATACATCCTAATGAATTAGCTTGTAATTACTTTGTAGCAGGTGAGCACGTCGCATAATAAAATACAAAATTTACTTTTTATGTATTTAATGCAATTTTACATAAACAAACATCACGAGCATAAAATCAGTGACTATGCGAAAGTTTACAAACTCTTGTTTGTAAATCTGTACACACTCACCGAGTATTTGTGTGTGAGGATTTTTGTGTTGATTCAATTAAGCATGGGCCGCGCAGCCATAACCAAATTAAATTCATAACAAATATCATAATAATGATAGATAGGTAGTTTGGTTGCATGTTCTTGAACTTGAGACTCATTTACTCAGATGTAGATGCATCAGAAATGTGTGTAGTCAGGTTCAATGCTCACTTCTTTTTTTTTGGATTAACACGAAGGAACAATGCAACATTTTGTATAAAAGCAAATAATACATACACACGTACCTACTTGCCTTTTTAGAATGAAAATAAAACAAAATGGCCAATAAAGCATTTTTTTTGAGTAGGTATAAAAACGAAAGGTGTACTTGGTTTCGATTCCGTCTGTTGATGAACTCTATATTATGCTATGTACATTTTTGCTATCTGATACGATCATCAATTTAATAAAGCTCAGCAGCAGCAGCAGCAGCAATACGCAATATTATATTGAGCACGCATAATATGAAAGTAACACCACCTACACGGGTTACTTAAAGAAAACTTTTTTTTCCTTTAAAGTGGTAAAAAGTGAACATATCAATGTTAAATGTTGAATAGGTATCGTACAATGACGAATAAGCAGGTAGTTGTTGGCGGTGAGGATGAGTTAACTTTGTTTAAAAACCAATATGATGGCCAAAACATTAACTTTTTGTACATTATATTACGATGATGACGAATAAACCTGACTAAATTTCAAATAATGTAATGAGTATACATGTAGATAAGTATACTGAAAAATATGATCTAGATGTTGTCCACATATCTCTTCCCCTCTCCCTCTGTTAATAAGGCACAAGAATGATACCATGTTTCAAAAGCCTTTTTTCTCACCTCCTTCCTCACTTTGTTTTTTTTTCATAAGCGTAATCATAGCAGGTAAAAGCAAAGCTACAAAAAATAATGCATATCATTTCGACATATACATACACCTGAGCAAAAAAAACACTGTATGAATATGCACAATGCGTGCTTGCTAGCTATAACTCGTTGATCATTTGGTAGAAAAAAGGTTTTTCAAAACTACAAAACCCTTCATATTTGTACGGATATGAGTAAGTAAGCAGGCTTGCTTTTCTTGAGAAAAGCAAGTTTAGGCGGATTTGCATGTTTTTTGGTGTTGTTGTTGTTGAGGAACACCTTGTTTGAAAAAGCGTTTTTTCTTCTTTATATATGAAAAATTGTGTATAAACTATGCTTTGATTTAGAAGACTGGAAAGGTGCTGTTTTTGTGTATGCCACAAGAATGAGTGCTGACCGTACGAGTTTACACTTTGGTGCAGGTCCACTACTCTATCTATCTGTACTACTACTACTACTACTACTACTATTACAACGACTATATGCCATTATTATTATGCTAGTAGTTCATTGTTGAGGTTAACTTATAGACCTATATATCCTAAACAATTGCATGGATGTGTGTGCTTATCTGCAGCATTATAATGTGATCATCATCTCAGCATACTTCTTTGAGAAAGAGAGAGACAGTCAAGGCGAGAGAAATTCAGCTAGAGAGAGAGAGAGAGCAAAGCAGAAATGAAGAAAATTCAAAATGCCGTAGTACTGTAATGAGGTGATCCCTGCTATGCAATTCTGGTGGATTCCGCAAAAATGATGAAACATGCTGGTTGTGTGCAAGTTGTAACAGAAGAAATGTTTCTCGTCTACTTCTCTCTACTTGTTTACCAACTTATTACTGTTCTGATACAAGTTTGCGCTGTTGAACTCTTTCTTCTTCCTTTTTAAATAATGCATAACCTTATGATAATATAATATGATGACGATATGTGTGTACCTATACAATAGGTCTGTTGTACTACTACTGCCTACCTTTTAAGGTTTAACTATAACGCAGTTAAGTTAGAACAAAGGCTACTAACAACAAAACAATTGCCATTATACAAACCAGCCCCGCAGTAGTAGTATAACATACATTTATTTATATATATATACATAAAGTTAATATAATATGCCATTTTACACGTAGGATTTAAAAAATGCGGAAAAATCGCCAGGTATAAAATCTCTGTGAGGCCCCAAATCTTGCCAGTTTGCAACTATTTGCTGATGTAGAAAGTGGTGGCGTGCTTCGAATCATTTTTTCTTTCATGTAACACACATTTACAACTAAAGGGATAAGAAAATTGGGAAGATATACATAGTTAAGAAAATTCATTAGTGCAGTTTTTTTAATTTTCGCTAATTCGCGGATATTGTTACCGGATTAATTGGATTATCCAGACGTGTACAGGTAAAAACCATTGAGATTTAACTACTTGTTTTTTGTGTGTTTATATTCCTGGAGGAGTTTTTTCTAGATGTTGTTTTGTTGAAAAGTTGAGTTATTGCGAATTGTTAGACAGATATATATATATATATTCGGTCATCATCAGAGAAAGAAAAATTGTTCGTATTCAACAAGAGCAAAAGAAACCCTTGAGCTTTCCTGTTCATCATTATGATCAAAACACAAGCATACAATTTATTTTACTTGGAATCAAAAATATATCCCTCTAAAACATATAATAATAATAATAGTAAACAAGCAAGAGTTCATATAAAACACATCCAGCCAACGTATTTACCAGACCGGCCGCAAATAAAAAAAAAAAAAAAAAGTTTTTGCTTTTTGCATGTATTTTCGAGTGCATTTGTGAACAAAACACAGTGTGTTCCCGGGAGAAATCCTAGTATATATAGAATAGAAAAATATTATGTTGCCTTTGTTCAGCAAGGAAATACCTTGTCAATTCCAGTTATGAAAGATAATACGACACAGAAAAAAAGGATTGAAAAAATATATCTACATAAAAACAAACAAATAACAAATATTGTATGTATACAAGTGTATTTCCTGAAAATATATATTTAAAAAGTTGGCATTGTCATGCCCCTGTTTATTTCTCCTGGTATTTTCCAATAATAACGCCCAAGTCTACTACAACAACAACACACAAGTCCATCACGTTCGATGGCAATAAAGCACACTACTCAGTATTACTACTACTACTACTACTATGACACGAGTTGAATTAATCTAGTTGTTTGTATTGTTGCGTTGGGGTGATGCATGCTTTATTGTGAAGTTTCAGTTTTTGTTTTTATTTTCTCATTCCCAACGTTATTATTTTGAATATCCGCTTGAGCTCTATCCTACATTCCCATTAACCTTGATATACAGTATAAAGCGCCATCAACAAACTACAAACAATAATGATGGTGGTGGTGGTGGTGGTGGTGGTGGTGGTGACGACGACGGTGAACCAGAATACGTACATGCGTGCAACTTGTTAAACTACTCGCAAATATTTGAAGTATAGTATTTGGTGGACATAGAGCGAAAGAGATAGAAAGAGAGACTCACGAGAGCACACACTCACACACACACACATCAAGGCAAGTGTACGTGGAGCAAAGTTGAAGTACTTTTTCCTTTAACATGTTCAACACGTTCACTAATTCAAATGATTAGTTTATGTAGCTCTTAACGTTTCAAGTGTGTGTGTGTGTGTGCTTCTCTCGAAAAATGGTAATAATATATGTCGGTGGAACGGAAACCTTTGGTTGTCATTAAACATTACAATTTTTTGATGCATGTCATTAATTAATTGAAAGTAAAGTTTACACATACAGCCGGGCAAAAATTTTTTTTTTAACAGTGCGGTAGAATAGTCGTATTTCCCTGTTTACTTAAAATTAGTTACCACTTTAATCCGAAACAATCAGTTCAAAATGCATTACTTATATTCTTTTTTATAAGAACGACAACTCCCATAACTTTCAGGGGCAATGGTAAATCAGTGCGATTATAAAAATATACGCCCATAAAACTATTGCAACAGACATTCAATAGCTGCTGATATTTTTCGTGCATTTATGTATATGTAATTCAGTATTGCTTTGCATTGTACCTTTCTCCTGGATAGGAATTGCAAGATGAGATCAGCAGCAGGAAAGTAAAAGGGAAACGATTTGTTGTTGAAATGAGTCAATATTAGTTCGCTACAAGTACTTTCTTCCGTTTCACCACCATTCATTACCTTTTACTCTCCTTTTATTATAGCCTCGCTACAAACAGCATTAGTATAAATACTGGCTAGCAACTCAAAGCTAGACATTGTTGTATATTTGTCGTGCTTGAGAGTTAATAAAAGCGTATGTATGAACAAGAAGCAGGAAGCACGTGGCTAATTTATAAATAGATTCATGCACGGTTACTTCACAAACAAGTCGAAAATGTTGGTACATGTGGGTTCTAATAGAACCATTCTATTCGTTCTATACCATTATCATCTTGTCGGGACTTTATACCGCACAGTATTATGCATTACACATCTCTTGCTCAAACAACCTTGTGATTGTTATTATCATGTATGTATTTTATTCATGCACGCGTTTAAACAAATTCGGCCAGAAAAAAATGACTTAAAATTCCTACGCATTCTGTAGTTGAGTCAATAAAAAATATTTTACTTGATATAAAACGTCTGGGAATGTGGTGAAAGTACAAATAACTTTCCATATCTACTCTTTTATCGAAATAGTCTTGCGTTTGTTTACCTTTCCTTGTTTTAAAATCGCATCTTCAAAATCGCATACTCAGCATGAAACCTTCTTGTCATGTTCATGCACATTGCCTGGCATACAAGACAAGCTGGAAGGTAGACATGTTTTTCTCAATTCCTCAGTGATGGCATATTATGTATATCTCAGTACATGTTGAAGCTCTTTTAGTTTAGTTAACCGGAGCATTGTGCAATGACCAGTTGATTATTGCATACAAAATATTACGTGTAACACATTGTGTACAAGTCATGGTCACTCAACATTGATACCGATATATGTTTCATCAGCCCTCCAAAATGTCTATAGCTTTCAATAGAACCTGTGGTACCCACATAGAAACCACATCATTAGCACTTTAATGTGCTCTACTAATTGTTTTATGCCCTAGAAAGAACCACGAGTTGTTATTGTTTTTTTTCTGTCCAAGGAGGAAAATTTGATTCATATAATTCATGATAACCACCCATTCATTATTGATATTAACACCGCCAAAAAAATTTAAACTATGTGATGCAGTATCTTTCACACTAACATACTTTGTTATCATTAGTATCGTAAATTGTGTGCTGTGTTTCAGTACAAATTTCTAATACTAGCTTGAAAAAGAAGAAGATGCAATAAGCGTTTGTCTGTGTGGAAAGGCTTGGTATTTTGCCAGTGTTACATATTATATTATCTTTTCACTTCACTATTTTTTATCAAAGATCATCGGCACTCCCATTATTATTATCATCATTCGCAGCCATATTTCACTCAAATTGTTTAAATTCTGTTTCAAAAAATAAAAATGTAAAACAATATATTTCAAGAGATATATGATAAGAATGAAAACAAGCATACTTAAAAAAATTATGTACGTGTGTATATGTTCATTCATTATTAAGGAGAACGCAGTTAGAGAGAAAGAGAGAGAGGCTTGCTTTTATTAGTAACTTGGTAGAATATTAGGATTGCTAGTGCGTGTGCTTTATAATCATGGCGTGTGTTGTGTTTTTCATGTTTCTAGAAAGACGCATCCATCACTCAATCCATTTATTAAAGATTTTAGTCGGCTTAGGGTTTAATTATCATGATTTTTTACTGTTTTACACTTGCCTACGCATTTGTGCTAACTGATACCAGAGCTATAATAGTTTTGTTCAATATAATATTATGCATATATTATTATTATATTGTAGCTATATTTCCTATTAAATGAGTCAAACATGGTTTACTTTTCCACTCGAACGAAACCGATTATTTATAAAAACAGTTTTATAAGTGAAACAAATTACTTTTTTCAAACGCTCGAGTTTTGTATCAGTTTTAAAAAAACTCGAAATATTATTTCTATTATTTGTGCTGATACAACCTTAAAGACTTTTAGATTTTAAAGGTTTCATCGTCATAGAATTATCGAGCGAGTGCATTCATCAAACTGAATTAGAAATATAAATGGTGACTTTTAACAAAAAAATCAATTTTATTCTATTATGTATTCCGTTATAACATTTATTATGTAACATTCCAAAGGAATATCGAAATTAATCATGCAATCCGGCAAAAAGGCCAAAGATTTTCATACAATAATATATTTTATCCTACGATATCCTATTATTACGAACCTACCATAGAGGAGACAGGTTAACAAACCAAGTAATTGGTATGCATTTATACATAGGTACATACATAAAATACATACATCCTTCTAATCTTGTATTAGAAAAAATTCAAATCCACAAAAATGAATAAAATTACAATTGAGTGAGAATGCGTGAGAATGAGTCATATAAGTATATATAGATTCCCTGCACACCTTTAAAATTTTCATAAGAAAGATATGAGAAAAAGAAATACTCTAAAGAAAGATCCATCCGCGTAAAAAAAAGGTTCAATGATGGTAGGATGGAGTCCTCACCAAGGATTTTCCAATCCTCTAATGACGAACTGAGTCGGAGGGATGCTATAGTGAAGGTGGATCAATTGCATCCTGGAAAAGATGAGATTTTTTTTCGTAGATAGATGAAAAACTATAAGCTTGAATGAAAGATTCAAGCTTATAGTTTTTCATGTAAATCGATGAAGCGTCTTTGTATTCCGTCTTCCTCAATCTTTGGTAAACTAATATTATCGTAGTGGTTCAAGTTGATGTGCTGCTTAACGCACCATATAATATTGCCAGCAATAAATGGAGAGGGTTCCTATTACAAAGCTATAACATACCTATGCATATTACATTGTATATAAGTGTATACAGGAGAGGTCTAGTCTTTTGAAAAGCCAATCAACATTTATTTTATGCGTATAAAAGTAAACTTGTTAAATATCAATGCATGAATAGAAACGTGGATAGGAGCTAGAGAGGAAAGATGAAACATAATATTTCGTGTTAAAAATGTTAATTAAACGAAATGATGGGAGCTATACATTCAGTTCAATGGATCTTCTTCTTCTTTTTTTAAAAAAACTAAAAAATATCTTCTTATACTATGTGTTGTCCTTACTTTTACATGTGCAGTACGTATTTATTAGAGAGAGAGAGAGAGATTGTGTAATCTAAAAAAAATGCTGCAGTTAATCTGAGTT
>JAHZNC010003785.1:0-26550 GCA_027744095.1 Zhuqinia jingwanae | reverse complement strand
TGTGCAGAAAAAAAATACTTTGGAAAAGGTTGATGCTACCTACTTGCTGTGCTGTTGGTGTCATTGTTGATATCATTATTCTTCTCTTCCGCCGCTGCTGATCACTGATGAGATGCAATGTGATTGAACTCTGTTGAAAATAAATAAAAATCCACTTGTTTTTTTTAAATAATATTTTTCAATAACGTTTCTCTCTTATTATTGGATATAATCACTGTCATCATATTTGGCATTCTACATGATACACATAAAAAATATGGATATTGTTATTGTTCAAAAAATATGTTTGTAGATAAAGCTACTGCTACTCACTCTTTACTTTAATAACTTTTTTTTGATTGACAGCCGTCATGTCACTTGACATGATCATGTCTTGTCGTATAGTAGTACTAGTACAAAAAAAGACTCAAAATATTATTATTATTATTATTGCGCAATAACAAATAATCCAAGCTGCGTGCCTGTGTCTGTGTGAGTGTGCTTAAATGACGAGCAAATGAGATTAAAATTTTACCCATGGGAAAAAATTGCAATGAAAACACATCATCATCATGATCATCTCCCACCGCAAATAAAAAAATATTGTACTAAATTTTGAATTGTGGCGACATATGTATCATTCACAATTAGAACAATTTCTATAAACCATAAAATCAATCACGTCATCTTCTGCATTCTCCTCCTCGTGTGTGTGTGCATGAAATAGATTATTGCAGAGATGGAAAGGGAAAAATCGAGAAGTGCAAAAACCTTTAATCTGATCATTATTTTTTTTCGCGAGAGTGGAACATTTATATCATGATTTGGGGTTGTGCTCGCGTTGCATTTAGTATGTCACGGTCACGTTTGGTCACAAGGACATTTTACAAGACTCATTGAACGAGTGAAGGAGAAGAGATGAAGAAAAGCCAAAAGGAACCTCTGGAATGACTGATATGATTATTACCATGTCGTCCTCTCTCTTCATCATCATCATGGCTAATATTTGAGTTTTTTTAATACAAATTATCGAGAAATTCATTCGTTCCATCACATCATTTGTTTCATCGCTTATTTGGATTCGATTGGATTGGTCTGGTCTGGTCGGAAATTTTAATGACTAAACATTGAAAAGGCCCACACGTAGTAAACTTAATCCATTGAACAAATGTATGTATATAGTACACATATATGTAACATGAATACGACGGCACAGTCATTTTGCTTTTTAGTTACTTGGAACATTAAGTATCACGTTGTTTGGGACAAAGATAAGCCCATGAACCTTTAACGTCACGACAAAGTTCCTGTTTACTTTGTTGTTACTTTGTGTGTTCATATATTTCACTGGAAAATGCCAGAGCCCTGCAGTTCCTGTAAAGATGTATATTATATTATTATTTGATCTGATGATTCATAAAATTTATAATAATAACATATGGGGATGAGGCTGCTGATGCGCATTTAGTAGTTTAATATTATTCATAGGCTAATACCTAATAATACTAAAAATAATACTAAATAAAAACGAGACGAATCACGGAGGCCCTGTTGACTCTTTTAGCTTGTTTTTTAATTTTGTATAAATAATAGACAGACACACAGAGGCGATAGTCAAAAATAAGTAGAGAAGAAGAAGAAGAAGAGAGAAAGAGATAATAATTCAGATTTGGAATGCAGACGTTGCTCTTTCTTTCTGACACTCACGTTGTTGTTTACAAAGCCAGACTCAGAAGCAGAATTCATTATCACCTAATTTCCATTTTAAAATTCCTTTGGTTTTAGGGTTCAATTGCTAAATGCGCATTTTTTTCCTCGTCTTCTCTTTCTTCCTTTACATCAGAGTCATCATCATTCATATATTCTCAGCTGATCGGTGTAATCAGCACATAAAAATGTACATCTGTACATGCAACATACATTCAAAAAATACAAAAAAATGTGCTTAAATTATTGGTTTCCCCACACATCAAAAACTGGTATAATAAAATTATATTAACCAAAGTGTTCTTTGTGCATGTGTGTGTGTTTTAAAGAGCTGTCTAAAAATTTGAATTGCCTATATTTTTACATCCAGCATAATATATAACCTGTTATTACGTGCTCATAAAGAATTACATAATAGCACATAATACTATACTATAATTCCATTGCATTCATTTCATACGCACTTAAAAAAACACAATAGGTTCATTGTAAAAAAAAGTATGAAGTTATGCCGCTACTACTTACTACTACCACCAAAAAGCAACACAAATACAAAAGACAAAATGCAATGAAAAGAGGACGTAGTAAATATATATTCCATTGCATTGTGTTTTGTAGTCACGCATAATATAGTAATCCGATACAAATTATACTTTCATGTGTAAAAAAAACAAGAACGATATATTTTTTAATATTTTTAGACCTGTAAAAAGTACATATTTACATAATACATACATGCATACATATCTACATACAACATAATAATATATATACTCGCATACCTAGTTGTCTGGTCGTATGAAAATGCACTTGTTTCTTCCATATGTCTGGAGTTTTTTTTATATTAGGATATTTTTTGTACACTGTCTGGAATCCTCCTTTTCCTCCCTTCTTTTTCCATTCTTCCGTGTAGGGCCGTCTCATGGAATGAACTCGACCAACAAGAGAGCGGCAGCAGTAGACCAGCAGAGAACGTAGTCATTGGCATACCACCGTTCACATAAACGTGCTCTCATGAGGATGATGGTGATCATCATCATCATCACCCTAATATTATGGTAGTGTATAAGTAGTATATGTAGTTTTATTATTATAAATACTGCATTGCAACAATGTACTTATGTATATATACGAATATTATGCAATACCTAATATAAAGTACGCGGGGAAATTGAGCAGCAGGGAAATGGAGACAAGCGGAAATGAAAAAAAAAAGATTTTGTGCAATACATACAAGTACATCGTGACGGCATAAGGACTACAATAACTTTTCCTGATTTGTTATTAATATGAATGTAAACTGTGTGTGTGTGATGAGAGGTTTATGGAGTGTAAAATGATTTGATGAGGAAGAAGATCACCACTAATTTTATAAAGCAGTAGTAGTAGTAATATTTGTATTATTGCTGGAAAAAATATATAATTGAAATTAGTCTAGTAATCATGTCCGTAGAAATGACTGGTTGATAATAAGTTGGGATGAAAAGTTTGAGTTGGAAATGAATGAGAACACAAAAATCTAAAAATAAATCTTTCCATCATCAACATCATATAAAAAAGCATTATATGAATGGATGTATGTAGATACTTAAAATAAAATAAAATACTAGATATTTTTGAGTTGGGTAATATCCCCGTCATCATTCAACAAACATAGTATTGCATAAGCGTCGTGGAGGAGAGAGCATGTCTTTCTCAAAAATTACAATACACAATAGGTAATAGCGGCTGGTTTCATTTTTTTTGGTTTGCTTCTTGGGAGACACGCTTCCACGTTTTGCTTCTTGGTGCTGGTTTGGTAGGAGCATGAATGCATGAAAGTAAGAAGAGGAGATGGCGGAAATTGCTTCAAAGCTCTTTTCCTTGACTTTTTATAATCATCATCGTCCTCCTTCACATTTCCTTCCTTCTGCTCAATGTTCACTGCTCTTCTTGTTGTTGTCATTGTACCAATTTTTTGCTCAACTTCTTCTCGAATGTTCGGCGAAACAGCAGACAAAAACACGGCCGGAGGAATGGAATGTATGCGTGTGTGTAGCAACCCAAGAATGAAATTTCGTAATAAATAATCCGTATTTTTTCCCCATTCAAAGTAGAGAGAGAGAGGAGGAGGAGTTCTGCTAACTGCTGCTAGTTTTGGTAGTAGTATGGATGGAGGGTGACGCTGGTGTTGATGGTATATTGCATAATCTTATTCTTCGTCTCTCTTTCTCTGTTGCGACTAGAGAGAGCGAGAGAGAGAGAGAGAGAATTGGAGTGGAGTACAATTACTACAACTACCGCATTATTTACTACAACAGATTTTTACGTACGTCGACGAGGAGGCAAAAAACTACGGCTGTAAGACTAGACGACCGAGCTCATACTGTCGTCATCATCATCAATAATATCACATGCTTTTACTCCTTGCAGCAGTTGTTGTAGTATATAGTACAACGGCTGTGATGATGGTAGGTAGAAACCACTCCAAAAATATTTATCTTTAAGCAAATGCCAACTTCTCCCTCCAGAAATTGAGAGGGACCCAAATGTACTCCAGAGCAGGAGGCGAAGAACCTTTGGAGAAGTTCTTGTAAAGTTTATACCAAGATAGCACGTAATATAAATCCTAAGAAAATTCGTGTGTATATAAAATACCTAACTTTTTAGTTCCGGCTGGAATAAGGGGAGCGGTCCCAAATACCAAATATGTTTTATCCTTTCTTCTTAGGAGGAGGGTGAATGTTGGGGATGACGACGACGACGATGATGATGAGACGAGCACTTCCGACTTTTCCTTTTTGGGAGGGAGGAGGGTGGCACAACAAACAAGCTATCTCTTTCCAGAGGACAGCCATGCCGTATAATGCATACAAAGCGTATATCAACAACAACTGTGGTGGTCATAGTAGTAGTGAGGTTTATTTTAAAAGGCAAAGATGTTGCCAAGCATGAAAAAAAACACCCAGAAAAAACATGGAAACTAGACTCCTTAAAGTCTTTGAAGAAAATTTCACAGCTTGTCATGTCACCGTCATCTGCCCTTCTCCCTCTTTTTGTTGTAGAGTATGATGCAATAATATGCAATACATACTATTGCATACATACATGTATACTCACACTTGGGTGTATGTATATTACAAAAGGTTGGAGCTGAAAAAATCTCCAGAGGAGATCTTGAAGAGAGAAAAGGAGAAGAGAGAGAGAGACCCTTCATCACCCAAAACTCTTTACCGCTAGCGACGGGTGGGTAGAAGAAACTAGGAACTACACTCTTTCATCGTAAACTATGTAGTAGTAGTAGTAGTTGTCGTAGTAATAGTAGTAGTACCTATTGTAGTATTGTGGTAGGGAAGTCATGGAATGCATTGGGACAAGACAATAGACATCCCACTTTGCAAAGAAGAGACAGGGCCATGGTCGCAGTAAATATATTGAAAAACTAGACACTGAAGAAGAATCATCAGCCCTGTGCTCTTCCATAAAAGAGAGAGCCAAGAAGTCGTATGACTTCAACTTTTAAGATGATGCATATATTTTTTATAGGTACATAACAATATGTGTATGCATTATGTATGAATGTAGGTACACCTAGGTCTGCATGTATTTGTATACATGCGGGTGTAGTCGCCTTGTAGATCGGGTGGGGTCATGGTCGGTCAAGCCGGATGTATAATAAGTATGTGCTTTCCCATTGCCTTTTTTTCAGTGAATCCCACGTTACGTTAATATGACACAATGATGACAATACAAAAGACGAAAGAGACTGGAAGATTCCATAATAACTATACACAAGTAAAAGTATATAGTATACGTGATAAAAGTAGTGATATAGAAATGCATACAGTTCTTCATCCGACAAACCACTAACCATTTAGTTTTTTTGTGGGAGCAGGAATTGTATGAACATTACAAGAATAATTTTTTTATTGTGTCCTTGTGTATAATTTTGTTACTTTGTAGCCGCTACTGCTACTACTATTACTTTTTTCTTGGGTAAAAACGATCTTTTCATTTTCAGCCTAGCTTTCTTACAAAAGAAAAGAAAAAACTTTTGGCTTAAAAGCTGTTCAGGTCTTAGGAACCATTTTGATGTTATGCAAAAGTATTATGAAGAAAAAGATAAAATATATATAATATGGATTCATTATATTCTCTCTTTTCATTATTATTATTAAGTATTTCTTTGAACTTTTTCTTTGATGATGATGATGATATGAAGAAAGAATATTGCGGGGGTTAGCGTTCAAAAGAAAATCAAGTCGACCGACTTTATTTACAAAAGAAAAAAAAATCAAAAAAGAGAGAATAAGAATAAGATGCATAATTTTTTTCACAAAAAAAGGAATACAAAAAGGTCCAAAAAACTCACTACAAAAAAGTAAAGTTTCACCGGGTGTTGAAGTGCAGAATAGTTTGAATGAAGAAAAAAAGAATCCAGTTACTTTTATGTTTTTCTTTCTTTCTTTATTCTAGGTGACTTGACATTTCATCTATTCATTTATACATTTCATCCTTTTTTTTCTTCAAAACAGTTTTAGATTTTTGTGCAAGTTTTACCAAGTAAATAAATGCACTTTTTGTTAAAAAAAACGAACAAAAAGAAAAAGAGGAAAAAAACGCTTAAAAATAATGGGAATGCACGTCAAAAAATGAATTTTAAGCCATTCATTCCATTTATTCCACTGGCAAAATGGAAAAGGTCAAATTGAAATCATTGAGGAATCAATTTTGTAGTTGTTGTGATAGTTTTATGCTTTTACTGTTGACACAAGACAAAACGCGTAAAACCAAGGCTTTTTTCATGAGAGTTACTCAATTCTGAGTTCTTCACTGATGGACAAGTCAAGATGTTCATCATCATAAATAATAATAATAATGTTCACAGAGAGCAAATACTTTTTTTTGAACTGTTTATCTTTATGATGATGTTGTTGCGTGCTAATTGGAATTTGTGGTAGCAATGCTGCTGTGTGGTCTTCATCACGTCGCCATTCGCCATCGTCATCAACAACAACAGAAAGACACACACACGCACACACACAGTCATTCTTTACCTTGATGTAAATTATTGGACTTGGCTTGGATTTACTATTATAATATATTTGGTGCTGCTTGGTAGTTTGTCAGGTGGTGTGTGGCGTGCGTTACTCTTTACGACGAGCAAGTGCGTTGCATCTTGGCCGTACCAAATAGCAAAGCAAAAAAAAAAGAGTATGAATTTTTTTTATGAATCTCCCTGGGACATAGCAACAATAAAGATAACGCAGTATTATGAATGAGTAGGTCAGATTGCATGCATAATATTATGCGAGTTACCTGGTTTGCTGGTATACTGTCTATTTGCAACATATATAGGTACACAGCATGTGTGTGAGTGAGAGTGTACATATTGTGTGTACTATTGAAACACGAAAAGGTTTTTTCTTCTTCTCACATTCCACGTTATGAATGAATTTTTACCAATGTCACGACAGAAACAACGAAAAAATAGACACTTCTCTCAATGTTTTCAACTTTTTATGCTTCCGATTCATCGACTGTCATGTCACGTCTTATCATATCATATATGTGCTTGTGCTGAACTTGCATTTTCCTATAACTTAATAAGTCAAAAAAAAATAGAAATAAAAATATCAGCTAGATCAGTATAAGTTGATGAGTTGATTCTTGGTAAAATAAATTTGGAAGCTGAATACAAATTATTATCAAAAGTCACGACAAAAAAATTACCAATGCTACGACCACTAGCACTTGACTTGGCTGGCCTGTTATTATAATGTCATTCCCATGAACATGTCAACATGCAATAATAATAATAATTATAATAATAAAAAGTGAGTTTGAGTCGAATGGATGATTCTGAATGAATCAGCAGCCACGCATATACAAGTTTCTATTTTTCTCACTGTATCCTATAACATAAAAAATACAAGGAGCATGTTACGTTACAATGTATTATGTCATTCATTTCATTCATCACCTCACCTACCATGATCATGTGAGCATGACGGCAAGCAGCCCAACAACAGACAACTCGAGTACTTTGATGAGCTCTCTGGGAACTCTGACTTTGGTCGAGGGAACCAACACAACCACACATACACTCGTGAAACAAGAGATTGAAAAATGGCCAACTCGTATGTATTTATTCATTTAAAAAACAAAAAATAGAAAAAGATGGCTGGCCAAGAATCTTAATTATTTTTTTGCGGTTATATGTACCTATGTAGCTTTTGAAAAGAGGGAAAAAGTGAATCTGACGAAAAGTTGTACGTATATATCCAAGTACATATGATAATAATCTTTCATTTTTATGGTTTTTTTGAAGCCTTTTATACGTTCCAGTCATATTTCCAGTTATTCTTGGGAGGTAAAGGCTCTTGTTTACAAAGCGAATATAATGAGACGGGAAAAAAAATTTGGTAAGCGAAATATGTTTTTTTCCTGGCGCGGATAATAATATGATGCCAATTGCTTATTATTACAGTATATCAAGTATATGAATGAAAGAATGAATGAATAGTGTTCATGATGATGATGATGATGATTAGGATAATACTGGTTTGCTGTGAGTGTACTCACTACATTACTACTAACTACTCCTTACGGCACTTTACTTTTCACAAAGAATAATGGCACTATTGACAGAGAGGTCGAGTATTAGTGTATGAGTCAGTAGTAAAATCAGGCTTTGTTATTGTTTTTCTCAAGAACAACGATAAAAAATATATACTATACAAAATATTAAAACGAACAAGCCCATCAAATCGAAACAATGGACTTTAGGAGAAACAATTATTGACAGGACAAGACAAAACAGTAGCCGACAGACAAGGCCAAGAATTATACATCTTTTTTCTTGTGAACCCTCTTCCCTTACAACTGAATCTCTGGAATACTCCTTATTTTTTAAGGTTTGTACAAAGATCTGTGCTGGTTTTCAAAAAGGTACAAACAAAGTGGCGTCTTGCCTTTTATTTTATTTTTCATTTTTGATGAAAAGAAGACGAAGAAAGACTTTTCGCATATTGCCCATTTCATTGTTCAGTAGAATAGCAATAAAATTCCAAATATGTGAACATGCCACAAAAATACATACACAAGTACTTACGCATATGCCTACACATTAAACAATGAATTATTTTTTGGGGTAGTAAATACAAGTACAGACGCAGCAATTAAAAAAACATTTATTTGTACTATTTGATGAGTATACGCCATAATATGCTTTGTCCTTGCAATACTTTTTGTATTGGCAATGTTTTTTTTCTCTCCCAAAGATACATATCATAAATGAGGGATTTGCGCAATTGCGTCTAGGAAAGACGACAATCGTCGCTGAGACGGTAGAATTAGAAGTCCTCACGTTCTCACAATTTCTTTTTCATTCTCTTTTGCGAAAAAAAGCAAGGGTAAAAAGGACGACAAAAAAAGATTTGTGTAAATAATTCAACGGAATAAGCACAAGGTTATTATTGTGAAAAAAAAGAGATATGTAGTTTTAGTAATTTCTATGATTTGACATTTGCCCAAGTCACGTTGCTTTGTCAGTTGTTGTTCAAATTATTTATATCAACGCAGAGCGGCATTTCACAGATGTTAATATTTTATAATTTCAATGCAGCCAACCATATAAAATTGCTCTTAAAAAATGTATGAGTGTGTGTCTGTGTTTGCCGTGCACTATTGTGTTCACATCCCATCACAATAGCAACTTTATTTAGGCAATCTAGTTTTTTTTCTGTTATTGCTATTTAAGAGGCTTGCCACTTGACTCTTTTTGGAGTCATCGCAATCATCATCGTCATCATGATCATTCTTGTTAACAACAAATAGGATGAATTCATGGGTGAACCTGTTCCAACATATTGCATTCTTATTGAATTCTGTTAACATTCAAATTCAGAGAAAGAGCAAGTGAACGGACATACATATATACATACGCCATCCCCACACCAGTCATTCTCAACAAATATCCCCGTGCAAAAACTGTTAAAAATAACACTAATTTGCATGATTACTAGAAATATGACTGTATATCTTATGACTCATCAGGGCATATTCAATCATTCCTAAAAATGAAAAAAGCAGGTTTGACTTGACTAGCAATTCCACGATCAGCTCTAATTTCCGTTGTTCCATTATTATTACGCCAATTATGTCAAGTTTCAAGAGTCTAATGACTTATTCTTTTCTTTTTTTACTAATCAATTGGAACGGTGATGATGATACTTCCAGGAATCAATCGTCTTTTCACTCGAGCATACTAAAATATATGCGTGCAGCATAATAACCGATAGCAGTCACATTTTCGATGAAGTAAATGATGATTTCACTAGAAATTTGAGAAAGAATCTGCTGCAGCCTCATCTAATCAGGAAGGAAGATGAAGTCACCTCGAAATGACACAATGCCAGTTTCACCAACTACCTTGCTGAGACATCTATCGAAAGGAGGAACAATGAAGCCGCATGCATGGCTGAGTGGTGCATGCTGGCAGACAGTTTAACAAAAAAAAGGAAGCATGCTCATCAGCTTGAGTGCGTGCATGCACGTTTGTCTTCTTTTTTTTATCCAGCTTGCTTTTTGCTTTGATAAGCATGCCGACTGGATTGGATAATGTATATTGCAGGTACTTTCATACATGCTTGTTCACACACATACATAGACAGCAGCGCTTCCCTGCAAATATCTATCTTTGTTCGTCATCAACAAATTCTTCAAGAATATTATATTATTAGCAATAATAAAACCACTTACTTCTCTTTCATGTAACACATTATCTGATAATGTCTTGTTTGTACCCCCACATAATCTTGATCATAAAAATCAAATTATTTCAAATTTAATAATAAAAAAATGCTATTAATAATTATAAAAATAGACTTTAGATGATTCCTACTACTCATCCTTCTGTTCTCAGTCGCGGTCGTGAGTTATTATTACTTTTGTTGTGAAAAGAATTTATATGAGCAACTAATTTCTCTTTGAAGGTTGTTTAATAAGAGTACCACAAGACAACTTGTTGTAATTCCAGTGAATTTTTAACACAAAAGTTAGATGTGTGCATAAATATCTCATCATCATCATAAGTTCTACAAACAGGGATTTCTTTGAAGTCGGGACTGGGACTACTGTACTCTGTGGATTAGCCTGGATGCGGATGATGCGATTATTATTATTTGCCACTTGAGAAACTAGTTTTTATGATATGTAATGCATTATTCTGAGGAAGGGAAAAAATTATGATGTATTACTGTTTGTTGCTGTTGTAGAAGGTAATGGTGGTATAGTTGTAGTGCCGTCTCATAGTCCCATTAAAAAATATTATTTTTTTACCTGTTCCTTTTTCGTAGAAGTCCTGCAACAACATGAAAACAATATTAAGCGAAACAACAACAGGAGAATCATCAGCCGAGAGGAGTGGGATAAATTGAGTTGAAACAACCTTTCGAGGACGAATGATACGATATGTATAGTAGTAGTAGTAGTTCTGGTAATGATGATGATTATTTTGATAAGCTAATATGCTCTTGTAGAGTAGAGAGATGATGGTTTGTAGTAATAAAAACAATGTAAAAATAAATTACATGTTATCCATACAAAAAATATATAGAAGAAACAATGAAGCAGGAGAGGAACAGAGAAGCAGAAAAATAACCACAACAAAGCCCCCATCAGCCTCAACAACAACAACAACAACAACACCACCACAACACACACACAGGACAGCTAGCGAGGAAAAAAAACAACGTCACTAATTATAGGTTATAGTTGACTACTTTTTTTATAGTTTCATGCATGCAGATAATTACCTTGGCTTACCTTGACTTGACTCCAGTGCACTCCAAACTGAACATATGAAACAAAATGCTACTAGTACTACAACCGATGCTGCTGCTGATGTGATCATGATGATGACGATGATTACTATATACATAGGTACCTAGTTGTATGGAATATGGAAGAGAAGTAACGTTTTTGGTTTCGGGGTTAACATTAAATTACGTTCATGATTGTGGCGAAGGGTAAAAGCTAAGCGACATAGGTAGGGAACCAACAAATCTTAGATTATGGGTAAGCTTGGAAAAAAATGTAGAGGTACTGCGTATCATTGAATATATCGTGAGTCCATCATCATCGTCGTCGTTGCATTAATTGGAATTTTGTTGGCGCATATAACTTGACTTGACATGTGTGGTCCACGTAAGCAAGCATCCATGTGTCAGGTAAATATGGGAAAAGATGGTGGTTGACGATAAAGTGATTAGGGATTAATATACAAAAAATTATGGAAATAACGCTGCACTAAACAAAAATCCCAGAAACAGTATATTTTTTGTGTGTGTAAAAGTACGCGCGTCGTCGTAAGTAAAATGTGGACTGGACCACCTGTCAGGAAAATATCACATCATCTGTTCAACAAAATGTAATTTTAGTCACTAATCCGCTTATAAATCTGACGTGGAAAAAAAATCTAGTTGAGTAGGTTACCATCTTACAAGAATAAAAAAAGGGGCGTACATGGTGTAATTTAAAAGTTAATTTCATTTCCTTGTCGTTTGATTGATTTACCGTAAAGGATAACAATAAATATAATGCCCCAAGAAGAGTGTGAATATTTAAAAGCATAATAATAATAATCGTCATTCAAAAAAAATTATCCATTGGTGTTTATCTTCAAGTTAATCATTATATCCGCTAATATTATATAAGCAATTTATTTATTCATTACTAACTACGAAATCCAATTTTATTGGGCATTAAAAAAATAGTGTGGAAATTAAAAAATCATAAATGCGTCTTTAGACAAAACAAATAGCTTTGTATCCAGCCGCCATCTCATCTCATAATATAATAATATAAAATCCAACAATAATCCAATAATGCGTAGAAAATCATGAAGATTGAATGAAAGCTGAAATGTATAATTTAAAAAAACCCAGCTAGTTTGTAGTTGTAGGAATATATTATGCAATGCATTTAATAATGCTACTCTTTTCTGGTTTAATATGTTATTCCTATTTAATCATATTATTATTTTCTTAGCAGCATGATCTCCGATCAAAGTCAGCTGCAGCTGCATCCACACACACATTTTTGCTATGCCATTTGCCAAAAAAAACCTTTAATCCAACGTTTTTTTCCACCGTATCTTGGTTTCTTTCTTTTTCTCTCACTCTCTTTTTATTAAATTTATTTTTCTCTCGGGCATTGGCGTCTCCGCGTCATTCCCCTCTTTTCAAGGTGGACTTGCACATTTTCATACCTTTTTGCATGCTGATCTTGATCATGGCGATCATACTCCTTCTTCTGCTCCTTTTTTATCATCCTCAACATCCACAACACCAACAACAACGGCTTTGCTTAATATTATTATTTATTATTATATTAACAAGCTATGTTTGTATGTAGGCATGCATCAAGTTTTTTTTCACTCGTGCTTTACTACGAAGTTACGAATTACAACTAACTACATATATACCATGTCTGCAAAGTCTGCATCTATCTGCAAAAAAAAGCTTTTAACTTGGGCTCGTGTTTTTTTCATTTGGCATTGTTGTTGTAGTTGTGAGTAGTAGTGACGATGATGATGGTTTGGTCTTGGCTGCTGTTTTTTTTACATAANTTTTTTTTACATAAGGTAGAATAGAAACTGAAATGCAATTGAACTTTGCAAGGCTAAATAGAAAAAAAAGAAGTGTTGCCACAATTTTTTTTTGCATTTTCATCATCATAACGATGATGATTGTATTAAAAAACTGGATACGTTCTCTTCAACAACAACCACAACAACATGAGCATTAGAAATTTTTGAAATTTAACCTGATACACAGCAGGATTGCTCATGGATGGCTCATTCCTGTTTTTAAAAAGTTTGAAAGAGAATGGTTATGTATGGCATGGCGTACATTTTTGCAAAAAATATTTATGTTTAGATATTTTTTTATGTTATCTATTTTTTTCAACGTGAAGTAGAAGTGCAGGGACGCTTTCACGGCACTCAAATGAATACTTTTTTTTAAAGCTGGTACACATAGTTATTATCCAAGTAAATATCTTATTAATTCCACCCACATCCCCGAACGTTATACATTATAATACGTTCACATGTTGTGAACAAAAAATCTGATAATGTGATAATGGTAATTATGGTGTATCTTAATCATGGCCATTAAAATTAATACGTGATACAGAGCATCCGCAAAATTCCATACATTTTTTTTGAGTCAGACGCATTTGAACGACTTGGAAATTTGTCATGTGACGATGACGAGTCTAGACATCATCATCTTAACAGCCCTATTTTTGTTAGGTACCTTAACAGCATAGGATATACCTACATATAATGTTCGCCTTACAAAAAAAATCTTTGCAAGTTTTTACGTTGCCTTTTTTTGTGGAATAATAATTGCCCATTATTTCATTTTCTTGCTATTTGTCTTGTCCCAGGTTAGTGTTGGCAATAATGGAAAAGGTTGTTAGAGAAGCGCTGTTTGTGATATTGTATATTATAGACTCGGTTGTAGACTGACCTCAGCTTGCTCACGTGAGCGTCATATAACCATGATGATCATACTACATTACTACCACGAAATATATCATATGGACATCTATACCACTGGCTTTTACAACAACAACGCTGCTGCTGACTTGAGTGAAACAATGGGAAATGGAACTATTGCTCGTGTTAACCATATTGTTATTATTTATTATCATGGAATATAGGTATATACCTACAATATACATACATATGTATAAAAAAAAGCTTGTTGATTTTCTTATTTTGCGCTTGTTCAAGTTTGCTTTGGCTTTGTTTTTTCTGGAAATGATTGCACATTCATGTTTTTCTCTTAGTAGTGCAGCCAACAAGGAGTCAAATAAATGTGTAGTTTAGTAGTATGTAGGCATACACTCATCTGTATTTTTTTTATATATAGCGTTACGTTGCGTTCCACTGCTGGATGAACTCTTGCCAGATAACCCTGAACCCAAAAATTGAACGAACAAAAAAACTAGATACTGCGCAATCCACGTCACTCGTAGAGTTTTTGCAAAAATCTGCAATGAATTTTATCGCGCACATGGATGCTGCTAAGCCGCTGATCATATAATTCACACATTGTCTTTTAAAAAACTCAATAAATCCCAGGTTTTAGCATATGTATATATTTTTTTCGAATATGCGTTTAAAGTCGAGTTTTTTTTTTGTTTTACGAGGAAGAATAGAAGAATATGGGTTTATAAAGTAGGACACAAAAGATTCAAAGAATCCGGGAATGTAAACGTATATGCATCTACATTATAATATATATTGTGTATGTATCATCATCATTCATAATATGGTGTATGGTAAATGTTGACTCATTTGAGACTATTTAGTTTTTATATTCATATCAACGATAATTTTTTTACTATTTTTATTACCCCCATGAAATTCATAACTTTGCTCTTGACACATATGACTTGACACAAAACTTAAAAAACACGCTCTGAATAGGAAATCACAAAGTCTATATCATAATTATCGACTAACACAATCAATCAGTACAATACCAACGATGGGGACGAGGGAAAAGAAACTCTTCCCCCTTAGCAGGACACTGCCACTCACACTCATGCACATACACTTATTTAAAACGGGATAATAATAAGAACAAATAGTTGTAAATCGCTGGAGTATAATAATAATCATATCAACAAAACAGTCCAGTAACATGATATACACAAGGTTAATAATAATTATATTTGTAATATAGGTAATTGTAATGTATGATCACATATATAATTATGATTTATTTTTCATACGCATTTTACTGATTATTACCGATATAATAATTTGTAAAGTAAAGAGAAAGAACAGGACAAAAATGAAAATCTTTGGTACTTCTTCCTGCTTGCTGCGCCGCGGGCATACATATGCACTCAACAATATTATTGTAGCAAATCTTTCTTATTTTTTTATCGTGCAAAAAAAATACAGAAAAAATACTAATTGCAATTAGTTTAGTTAACAAAGCAGTACACTGGAAAAAAACTCAATTTTTTAAAAACATTATAACAGATCCTCAAGCAGCATAAATCTAATATATACAACAACTAAACAGTTTTATTTTATTTACCATATAATAATAATAATAATATTCAGAGTCAGTCCTCAGCATAGAGTGCAATTTTGACTTTAAAAAGATAAATACATGCATACATTGTTGTTAAACAACATCATTAATTAATTATAAAAATGAATTTAAAGTCATAATGAGTATAATTATACAAATTTCCTTTTGTTTCTTTTTTGTGTGTATGTATGTATGTGTATGTTACGTAATTAAAAACATTATTCTTCTAAGCTGCCAGAGACCTTTTTAAAAAAAAGAAAAAAAAAGAATACATTCCTTTTTAAAGCACTGATTATTCTTCTTTTTTATAAGTTTTTTTTGCGCATGGAAGCTTAAAGTTGATATAAATTTATTGGCATGATACACATATAATATATATTTGTTTTTTAATGTATTTTATGCTCGACCATCCTCATAACGTGAACTGTGAAGAAGAACAAGGCAAAGTACACAATTTAAACTTTTTTTCTTCGTACCATTCCCAACTGAAAAAACCGCACACAAATCAAAACACTTTTACTAAAACAAATATCAATTGTCATCCTTAATCATCAATCAGTTATTTTTTTTCTCCATCCATAAAACAAAAACACGTAAAACAGTAGCCAACGTCAAAAGTGAGAGTAGAAAACCCGGAAATAACAAAACAGCACAACCTTTCCATTATAATGGCCTCAAAAAACAAGCTTTCCATACCATTTTTTTTACTATTTTCATTTTGCCACGTCACATATAATATGTGCATAATGATTCTGGTCCGGTGATATATATATATATATATTTAAACAACAAACAAGTTACTGTTGCTAATAATAATATTTTAGAGGAACACTGAAGCCACTAGTAAAAAATTACCAGTTTATAATAATTGTTTGGTTACAACAATAAACGAGCGAAAAAAATTAAATTTCTTTCTTTTATGCTAAATGTTATTTACCACTTAATAAATTTATATTGCTTACTAAACATTGCATTTTCACCTATATCAGTTTGTTTTATAATCTATTAAAAATATTACCACTACTTAAAATTGTAATAATAATGATAATTGTAATTAAAACAATAGTAACAAAGTCCTGCGTTCTCCTAGTATTCTTTTATATTTACATATAAATATTTTGATGATGATATAACTCGACTCGACTTTTTGTGAGCCTGCAACAGTTTTAATGTCACAGACACAGAAGCACATAATAAATGTTTATTTTTTAGCACTTAAAACTCATAATTATAGTTTAATTATTATCGTAGCCAGTAGCAGCGTAATAATAATATTTCCCATGGCATATTTTGTATTTAGCTATGTAATGTGTTTTTTTGTATTATGTCTGACTACTACGAAGATGTTTTACCAAATCACAGCAGATTATGTGACTGGTGTAGAAGAGTAAAACGGATTGATTCATTTATATTTCAATCATGTTTTCTTTTTGTTTAAATTCGCTAAATCTTCCTGTGAATGAATACATAATATGTATATATGTATACATATATATATATATATGGCTACTACAGCTCTACATTCTTCTACTTTTTTGACACGAGAAAAAAAAACTGCGCACAGGTTTATTAAATTTTTTTTATATGTATTTTTTTAAAGTTTTTTATACCTCATTTCATTTCTCTCATTTTGCATTTTCAAATTTTTTTTGAGCTCTTTTGAAGGCCTCTTTTTTGTCGACACAAAGACACAAGTACAATATTTTCTGGAAAAGAAAACAAGATAGATTTCCTTTTCTACTCTCTTTTTTCAACTACAAGATAAGTTCTAAAAGAGTGAGAGAGAGAAAGAGAGAACACTAAAGACACGGCGTCATTTCGTTTGCAATAATTAATTTACAGAGATTATACAGTTGCGTGTGTGCATAATTACTTCTTTTTTTCGTTAAAAGGTAGTACAGACAATGATAAGCTTTCATTCATTAGCTTTGACAGCTATAAATTTTAGCATCGATTGCATTACAAGAAGGACATTTACTAGTTTTTTTTTACTGACAAATACTAAATGCATTCAACTGATGCAAAATGATATTTTTTTATTTGTATATTCTAGATTTTGTATTAACCTAACTTTGATTTTAAATAAACTCAGTTTCACGCTACTGTCCTTTCATTAAGTAATGCAATACAATATTAAAATTATGTATATTTAAGATACATATCTTTATATATAGATTTTTATGTATTAATAGTATTCTTCACTGGAAAGCACGTTATTTATCTTTTCTTCTTTAAAAAAAATTATTTCGCAAATTAATGTAGCAACCCTTTGAATGGTAATATACTTTAATTATTTTTTTTCTTCTTTTTTTGTGTGTCTCTCTGTGTTTAAATGTGTGGCACTAGGAATAGCATCTTTCTTGTTTTTTATGTTTTTGTAATAGTAAAAAGTTGACAAGACGAGAACAACCACACATCAAAAATTCCTACATAATTTATAAATAAAACAATCAGGATCGGTTAATTAACTTTAAGTATTATTGATAGTGGGTCTGGATTAATACTGATTTTTTGCCGAATTATAAATAAAATATTATACATATTTTTTTTTAAAGATTAGTATTTTAAGAATAATTAAGTATCGTTTTGCAAAACGAAAATAAGGTGATTGTTAGCAGCACATATAAAATATTATGTAATATATATATAATATATATATATGTATGTTGATTAATAACAATATTATACCGGTAGGTGTTTGAGGTGTTGTACCATCATACATAATAGTAATAATAATAATAATAATTAATGATAATAATAATAAGATTATGCAGAGGTAAGTCACATGGTAAAGAGTTTTCTTTCTTTTCCTTTCGCAATCTCGCTGATTTACACAACATACATAGACAGACACACAAGACGCTTACTATTAATGATGCTGACGACGATGATGGTATATCATATCATAAAAAATGTTTTACGTACTTAGGACGGTGTTTTGAATAATAAATATTTTTTGTCGTTTTTTTCTCTCTTTTTTTTGCTTTTTGATAAAAATTTTGGAGTACATAAATACAAGCATGTTATATATATATATATAGTTATTTATATATTACGAATTATTATTACTATTTTTATACAATTGCCAAGTATTGAAGTAGTAGAAAGTCTGTATTTATGACGATAAGTATTTTTAATTATTATCATAACATTTTTCTTTTGTTGACTATCTGAGCACTGTGAGAGAAGGAATTGTTGGGTTAAAATACAGTATTAAAAACAACACAAACAAACATGAATAATATATATAATAATAATAGCAATAGTATGCACCGATTCATTCCTGCTTTCATATTCATTTCATAATTATATATTTAAGTATACAATGTTAAGCCGCATCCTCCACACAACATTACACGTTCATTTAATAATAATAACGATAATAATAATAATGTTTATGATAATGATACTAATGATGCTAAGAGTAAGGAAATGAATGAATACGAAACAGGGAGATCAGATCGTCCCAGCAGAAGTGTAGTCCGAATAGTTAACGCAGCAGTTTACACATTAATATTTTTATATGACTTGGTGGGCAACTAGTAGAATCGTAACTGTAATGGCGTCATCCACCCTGCTCTAACCCGTTTTACAATATATTCTATGCTTATTTGTAGTAAATTATCTGTAATAGTTGCAACATGGTTGACAATCACATGAAGAAGGAGGAGGAGGATCCATGATAAAAATGATTAGAGAACACCATATGCACCACCGAAATCAAAGTTGACCCGGTTTGGCATCCTCGCTTGAAGCTGTGGTGGTGGCGGAGGTGGTATCAGGATTTATAGCACTGGAAGTTTCAGGAGAAGCGGTAGGGTCGGTGGTAGTGGCAGTGAGCGCAGAGTCTGCAGGTGGTTCAAAGAAGTCTACTGGGGCACTAAAATCAGCAAAATTGCAATTGTCGTTGTTTGCACTCGACGTTGGTGGGAAGGACTGGTCAAATTTCGCCCAGTTATCGTCACCACCCCCACCACCATCAGCAGCAGGAGATTTGTCATTTTCGTTAGCGCCAAAGTCAAACGCGGCCCAAGGGTCGGCGTTATCCACTTGAAGGGATTCCTGGCCTGCCCAAGGATTAGCTATGAAGTTGGCAGTTGATATTGCATCTATGGCAGCATCTCCCCCGGAGAGAGAACCATTCAAAGCGAGTTGGCCAAACATTTCCTCCTGTTCCTCTAGTTGTTTAAAAAATATGTTTGGGTCTTTCCACCCTGCAAAAACGAAAGGTTAATTTCATTATTAGGCTTCCTGTTCATAACATTTTTGGATTTAAATTACGCACGGCACACAAGACAAGTCAAACATACCAAATCCATCATCACCATCTCCAGGTTGCTCATTGTCAAACGGGATAGATATTCCCCCGCTGTCATCATTTCTACCGAACGAAGCGTCATCCTCTTCTTCATCCGCAGAGTTGGAACGTTCAAAGCAAAACATTTCAAAAATCGCTTTGGACTTTTCATCATCATAACGATCCGCTCCTCTACAAATTTCAATTAAAAGTTATTACATATTTTGTCGCTGCTTATATATTGCTGCTTATAAAACAATTTGAACAGAATACTACATGCATTAGCATTTCTTACCCAAAGTTACCACTGGAAGCCTCAAAAAAGTTGTCGTCAGCATTATCGCCATCGGAATTCAACCCCACGCCTGATGAACTCTGTAAATACAAAGAAGCAAACCGTTCATAGAAAATGGTACATATTCAATCAGCACTCAAATAAGAGTTCTAGATAAACGATAAGTTTTTGCAATCAGATACTATCTAGCAATTGGTCAATATTCATTGAAACACTCTATTGACCCAAAGGGAAATACATCATATTTGGAATTAAAGAATGATTAGCAAATTGTTAACTGAACATACATCCCATGTGACCCCTGGATCCGATTCGTAATTATTCGAACTTGTATTCATAGTAACACCAGACGATGGGAGCGGCGCACCAGCCTAAACAAACACACGATTAGACTCGTAACTGGTTGAATAACAATTAATAAAATATTCAAAAAAAAAAAAAAAATCTTAAATTGCAATATTAGTACCAGTAACTGCGTTGACTTTGCATGATACTCTTTCCACTTTTCTTCGTAAAATTGCTTGAATTTATCTTTTGCTTCCAACTCAGCGTACACCCCTTTCACAGTTTCGTTAGTTTCAGTGCTCTCCATCAAGGCCGAACAGATTTTGGCAATATGTCCCATATATCCAGCTCTACAACGAAACGTGTACATGAATTGTCAAATGAATAATGTTACAGACTTAATATTGTAACGAAAAACAGTTGGCTTTTACGTACTTCAAATTTTGGACACAAAATATTTCCATAATCTTCTCAAGTAAAGCGTAATCAACAAGTATCTGAAAGTAAAAAAATAAGAAGAAAACTTGGTTTAAAATGGAATCTAAGTAGAAGCCTTTATCATTTCATTTTTGTAAATGCAAATACGATCAGATACTATCTAGCAATTGGTCAATATTCATCGAAACACTCTATTGACCCAAAGGGGAATACATCATTTATAACTTTCACCATTAAACTAAAGTTTTACTTTAAAGCAACTTACAAATTTTGCGCAATTATTGGATCGAGTAATTTTAGTTATTTGGATCACAATTTGACACACGTAATGGTGAAGGAAATTGTTCCACGGGTACTCCCAAAACAAGTCCTGCAGAGAGTTCAAAAATGGGAATTTATTAATAAGTCCAAGTAATTTATCAGAACAATATATAATATCACATATATGACAACATAGCATACCAAAATCTTTCTGAGCACACCACTTTGAATGAGTGTCTCATTTAAATCCACATCGTGCAGCGTGATTATGTGAGCAACAAATTTTACAATGGCAAGTCTTTCAAAGCCCAATGGCTCATTTAGAACTCCATTAGGCAGACGAATGGGTTGTCCTATACTTGGAGGGCTTTCAAGAAATCTTAACAAAGTGGCCATTTTGTTAAGAAGTGTGAGTCGAACCGGTCCCGGTATTATGACATCCTCATTCGAGTCATACGTTGTATCAATCTTCCTGTTATTTTAAAGAAATATGCCATTCACAATAATAACAGGTCTACCAAAGTTATAACAGAGATATAGAGATAAATGGTTAAAGTACATTATGTGCTTACGAGTTAGGCTTAATCTTTTTGGCGATTCCTAGCAAAGCCAATAAGATTTCAAGTCCGTAAATAATCGAGCTCTGACTACGTGTATCGTCGCCAAAAATTACATCTAGTAGCCTTTCAAAGGTAGCATGACTAGAATAGTACAAATGCTAGTCAAAACTCAAATCTTCCAAATTGGGAGTTTTAAAAAAATTTCAAAATTATTTTGGTTTATACCTTTTTAAGGCAAGTAGGAAGGGTTCAGAATCCATAGATCGGTCTTGAGACGAGGAAGACGATTCATCTTGCAAGGCAAAAAGAAGATCACCGACTAAGCGGCATACGTTCATGTGAGCTTCTTTGTTATGGAATTTATCCATACTGTTCACAAGCTTCATGATAAATTGTTCTTTGACTTCTAACCACTGCGAATTGAAAGAGTATATGTTGTAAAATGTTGTCCAGGCCAATATCTCTTATATTTACATATATATTAATGGTAATTGTGTGATCAATGTCAATTTTACTTACCTCATATAAACTACTACGCATGTCTTGACCTTCAACATTCATCACCAATTTGTGAAAAAAATCACAGACGGAGGAAATTTCCAAATGCTTCAGTAACCAATCCAAGAGGTCCTGTTCCGTCTGTAAGTAACCCATGACTTGGATGAGATTCAGTTGATATGAATACCAGTTCTGCAAATAAACAAATACAACGTTTCTAAATGCCTGTCAAACACTTGAACTTTGTTATAACTAGACGTTTCGATATTGAACGTACTTGATCTAATTTCCTTACAACCATCTCTCCTAAAACGCGACAAACATAATTAGTTAGCAACGGATTTATAGGAGGTTCCGCATCCCGGAAAAAATGGAACAGCTTTTTCATCATCAAAGGCTCTGCGGCAATTTTCTCCACAAAGCTGATATCCGATGTTAGCACTTCACAAGCTGTGTTGGGGAATTTGTACTGGGTCTAAAGATGAGCAAAAAAATTTGAGTTATTTCACCAATCATTTAACGCTAAATTATACAAACAAATACTAAACTTTTTTCAGTTATCCATTACCGGGATAGGTATATCAGCAGAAGGTACGGTTGTGATGAGATCCAGCATTTCGCGCATGCTTTCTGGTCTTGTTAAGCTGTAGTTCAATTCAAAGTAAAGGACGAACACGTTATTATATTGATTGTCAGCATTAATCGGTTACACTGTTACTTTGAACAAGATTTACTTACAACTCAATGAGTTTCTTGTTCATTCCACGAATTTCCATGAGCACCTCATCTTGATCTAGAATCGTTGTTAACTTGACATTCTAATAGCAACAACATTTGAATTAGGCACTTAAAAAAATGAATGAAATTTTGTTGAACTAATTTAATGTGGAATCGAAGTAGCTTACCGGCTGATCCAGCAGATTGTCAATGGCATTACTATTTGCAGCGCTGTGCCAAAACATGTTGACGAGTTTTATAAAAGATAACGGATTTGCTCAGAAAAATAAAAATATTATACTATCTGTCCTCTTCCTTTGTTTTTTATCTTTAAGTCTTCAGTCTTCTGGTAAAATGTATGTTAAGAGATTTTCCCCTGCGGCCTCAGTTCCATCCAATTGTCGTAAAAATGTGGAAACAATATTTGAAAAGAAGCTATTGAAGAAGTCGTCGTGTTTGCTTAATTGTTGCTGTGATAATGATTATTCTAGAAACATGCCATTTTCTGTTCCCAGATAGGTAGGATGAAGAATTTCCGGGTCCGATGAATGATGGTTCAATGTAACTGATTAATAACGATCACCTGACGTGTCTAACTTTTCCAAACAGATGATATATAGGTATATATATAATATATAATTATTTTTTAAATAGTGTAACGAGTTATTGTGTCGCATCGTGTGTATGTATACTCAATATGGCAACATGGTCCTTGCTTGTACAACTTAACAACTTGTAAATTGTCTTTCACTTTTTCACAGAAGAATTTTACAACATAAATTTAAATTATATACAAACTTAATTCAAAGCAATACAATAACAATTAACTACCTATGTAATTATTTATTTCAGAGAACACTTTAGTTGAAGTAGATGTTTCCATTTAGCAGCACCAAAAATATTTGACCACACTCAGGCGTGGAAGGAATATATATTTTATAGAACACACTTGACAAACTTATTACTATTCTTAATTCTTAATAACTTTATACTTTTACAATGTTGATTAAATCTATGTGAATACAGTAAAAAATATAATTACAATTATAAATAAGTTAATGATAATTATACTAATAACAAAAGACAACAAGGGACGAGACCAGAACAAATCAGACAAGAAATTAGTGACCAGATCCAATAAACAAGAATAATAATTACAACGATCTACAACTATGCAGAAATTCTTCCACCAATATCTTCCCTCTTGACCTCTACAAAATTCCACACCAAGAAATGAAACCATAAAATAATAAAACCCTTCAATGCCTACTACGCACACAATAATAATGACATCAACATGTAACAACAAACAATATCATTACAATTATTACGCTAGTAATAATAAATGATGGCGATGAATGATGATAATAAATTAACAACTGTTCCTACATTGTTTATTTTCCATGTGACAATCACATCATTTCAGTAAAACGAACACAACCCAATAGAACAAGTAATATATTATTTTTGTTCCAGTTACAGTTACAACTAAACTTTTGCATTGTCATCATATTTTCAATCAATACACAAACACACGACCAGACAGCAATCATCTTCTTTGCATTTTAAACAAGAGAAAAATGTCTTTATATGCGTAAATATATTTATACATTTTTTTATCATTTGAGGCACAAGCACAAGGATTCAATTATTTAATTACAGGTGTGTTGCACTTAGAATTAGAGGTTTAATTATGCTAAATCCTCCTCACCATAAACAAATCAAACAACCACACCACCTTTTTTATATTCCTTTCCTCTCTGTCAAAACTATTTGACTACTGACCACCGTCTTTCTACTTTTCGGGACATTTTTACATAATAAAAATATTTACCTTTTTTTAACATTTAAAGCTACATGTTTTTAGCCTTCATTATAAATAAGCTATATTTTTAAATCTGATGTTCATTCTTGCCTAATGATTATACCAGGTGTTTGCTGCTTACTGGGAAGTTGCAACTTGGGTCGTTTGTATGTGTGTGTTGTGTGAATTGAAAAGTAGTAAAATATTATTTTTATGTTGTTTGTGTGTGTTTATGTCGTACAACTTTGCTTAATCACACGGCACGATGAGGAATTAGAAGGGATTTTTTCTCTCTTCAAAACACTATTTCCCTTCTTCTCGTCTTCATTTAAACTTAGTAAAAGAAAAAATAACAAGTCCTCCACATCAGAGATCAAGAGCTCTCCTCATGCCACTTCTTCTTCTCTCTCTCCTCCGTTTTTTATATTTTTTTATTATTACCTGTCTCTTGTATTTTTAAACTTATACTACTACAACTTACGTGCTTCATGTTTTGTATATTATTATTATGATGTGATGATGTTGTTAAAAAATATTGTGAGGAAGGAAACAGAGAGAACGACATGATCATGATGATCAGATCATCATCATCATCAACAACAACAGCAGCAGAACAGAAGTTGAAGAAAATGAGCAAGACAAGTTGAAGAGAGCATGGTGCTCGCTCATGTTGTTTGCTTTCTCGGCCTGCTTCTGCCTTCGTCATTTTTTTTACATGGGATTGCATTCCATTTTACATTACATTACATTTTACATTGTGCTCCCTTTTTCCCCTTTTACCTTCTTCGTTCTTTGCATTTTATTCATTCAATTCGCCAGAGAGTGAAGCATAAGTACAAAAAAGTTGAAAACAAGTCTTGTTCCTGTTCTTTTCTTCTTTCTTGCCATCATCGTCATTTCATCAATTCAATTCTCAACTATTTTATTCGACAAAAAAAAAAACTTGATGTATGCCGTGCATGCATAATAATATGCCTTTTATACACACTTTGCTTTTTTAAAGTTACGGACGGAGTGAATAAGAAGATGGTGTGGTGGTTGTAGTAGTGGTGGTGGTGAGTGTGTCCGTTTATTTTATCTTTTGTAAATACGGTGCGGTACAAATTACATACTCACACTGCATCATCTTTAAAACGAATAAATACACTGCTGAAATTGTCATAAAGCAAATTTAATATGCCTATTTATAAGTTTAAATTTTAAACTTTAAAATGTACAATTGATAATATTGCCTTGCGTTGACTTAAGAATTTCATGAATTTTCTTTATTACAAATATAAGCTCATTCATTCAGAACAGGGCGGATATTCATTCCAAGCAAAAGTTTGTAACTTTGATTTAATTTCGTAAATTTACAGTTTCATGCTATATAGGTAGGCAGATTATATATGGCAAATATTCAAATTAAATTTGGGATATCTTCAATCCAAAGATTCCTAAATCCAGGGCTAGCAGTAATCCAGGATTACATTACGGATTACGGATTGTAATCCGTAATCCGTAATCCCACAAACAAAAATCATATAGTGTAATCCGTAATCCCATCCTTAAATTTTTGAAGGTCAAATATGGATTACATTACGTACTTGTTAATATTGATTTTTCAT